>JAJJMB010005553.1:380641-444059 GCA_023531105.1 Papaver atlanticum | reverse complement strand
AACCAAGTTGACGCGTAAAAAGAAGATCAAATGCCCGTAACTTGCTGATGAAAAAGAACGAAAATATTTGGATTAACTCGAGTGATTTTGGGGTTTGGTGGATATATATAGGTTGATTCGAGTCATATTTAGGAGTACGAACTATTTGGGGGAGTTTGGAGAAGTTTAGAGCTATAGAGAAGCGAGAAAAAAATCAACAGAGTCGAGTTCAGAAACTTTCCTGCTGCTGCTGCGAAGAAGAGTATTAGCTTTGTTATTATAATGTCAACAGCGGCATTATGGATTGAATGTATACAGGTTATTGTGTTGTTGAAACTTGGACCAAGCGTATGTGTAATGAATTCTTGTAATTTGTTTATCCATATGATATAAGAGTTTTGTCACTAAAATTGACAAAGGGGGAGATTGTTAGAGCATTGCCCGGTTGAACCCACCAAGCATTGGTATGTCAAGTTTGGTTGTTATATTTTAGTGAACCAAAACTCATTTAAAGAGTCGCTTGATTATTTACTAGAGTCAACTTCGTATAGGTTAGCTAGAAAGTTACTAGGATATGAGACTTACAAGTATTACGTGAAGACTTGAAGAATGTGAAGAAGTAAAGATCTACACCGATGACATCACCCTTCCTTTTGAGGTTAGTAATATTTGACTTGAACTGTTTCATTCCTAACGTATCTTTCAAGTCGTGCATATTGAAAACATAACTGCGAAGCTGTGAGTGATTATACTCTAGTTAGACATAGTATTAAGGAATTACAATACGAAGTATAACGTCTATCTTTTGAACTTCGTATATAAGACATCGGCATAATCGTATGAATGCTGTTGTGATTATGTATGGGTATGGGTGAAGATTTCGTCCTAGGAAACAATGTTTTACATTCGCTTAAAGGAAGTACAATTAATAAACTTGTTTTGTGAATCGAAAGGGAAATCGCTAGGCTTATTGGTATTGTTATTCATTGCAAATATTTGGATTACCATTATGTGTGTTTAGTATAACCGCTCATAACTTGTTTATGTATCTTGGTAAAACTATTCACAATGCCTGACTTTTGTATTGGTATGACTTTTATTAGTGAAACCGATCTTAAGTAATCACCTGAGATGGTATGATCGATATTTTTGAATTGGTATGACCAACTCTATACATTGGGTAACGGATCCTAGTAAGAGTTGCAACCGATCAAAAGTATGTGGAATCGATCCTTGTAAGAGGTACAACAAGTCTTAGTAATTGGTAACCGATCCTATGACTTGTGCAACCGATCACAAGTAAATACCATAATAATGTGGTAACCGATCCTAGTACCTAGTTAACCAATTTTTGGAAAGCTAGTGTGACTGATCCTAGTACCCACATGGAGGTAGAACCGAAGCTTTGTGTTTTGGTAGAACCGTGAAACCCATTAATGGTGATTTGATAGGATAATCAATCACATAGTTCTTGGAAGTCAGATGAACCAATTCTAAACTTGTTTGTAAGTGTGACAAATCGGTTCCAAGATTGTAAATATGAAAAAGGATTTACAAAGTAAATATGTCGACATACTTTGAACATGTGCAGTAACTCTTATCTTTTATTGTTCATGATATTCCTTAATAACTAAAGGAGAATCCCGTATCGAAATAAATTGAGAATCTTTTAATTAAGGTTTATAGTTTTATATGCTTTTAATTTCCAGCAATTAAATGCATATCTTTAGAAAATAAAAATTGGTAATGTGCATTTACTAATTGGAGATTTTCTACTGAGATTTCGGTCAATATTTGGACAGTGCATTTCCAGGAATTATGAAAACCGATTTTGGCTTTATTGCATATCTTTGAGAATATTCGGTTTTGGAAATTCCTTGGTGTCCAAACTTCCTTTGTCTATAAATATTAAAGTTTGCATTTCAAGAAAACTAATCCTCAGAGCCAGTCAAACTACCTAGCTGTGTTGTTACTGGTGGAGCCGTCTATTCGAAGATGAAAGTACCCTAATTAGGCGAAATCTCTTACGACCTCTTGTTTTAAAGACTTCTTTGGAATTGAGAAGCTCTACGAGTACCGTTGGTGGGAAACTAGATAATTACAGTTTATTATTAATTTTCGATTGATTTGATTGACTAACGGTTGTTGAACTTTGATTGCACCTAGTTTGTTTATGCTTAAGAATCTTCTCTTCTGATATAAGATTCACTCAAACTAGATCGAAGTATCGACGGGGATCTTTAGACTGTTTGTAGATCTAAATACGTCTTATGATAATCCAACGTTAACAGACTCCGTTCTGTGTATGATTAATCACAAGAGATTCAAGTTGTTTGTGTGCAGGTATTTATTGAAGATCTAAGAAGATTTGAAGACAAAGAAGATTTCTTATTTGAGTTCATAATCTTTGGTATGCACAAAACTTGATCGGATGGGGATCCAACTATAATCGGTTTATCTTTTTATATATTGGATTGATTAGTTGAGTAGATCGGCATCAATACATTTCTTTGTGATTCATAGTATTGATTGCATAATCTAAACAATTACTTATGGTAGTTGTTGAATAGATAGATCTAAGAACCTGACAAAGGAGTTTATTGGTATAAACGGAAGATCCTTTTTTCAAACTCATATCACGTTGTTTGAAAAAAGTTGTTACCGAATAGATTTGTTATTCCTTTACTGTTTGGAATACGAACCAAAGGAATTATTCCAAGTGCGTGGCTTATTACAAGTTGGAGGCGCAGGGATACTGAGGGAAGTAGGTGAACTATAGGTTTAGTTGCTTGGTCTCAACTATACAAAGTTGGTTTATATTTTGTATATCGGCTTAATTATGAGAGTATTCAATTTTTGACAAGGTTCCGGGGTTTTTCTGCATTTGCGGTATCCTCGTTAACAAAATCTTGCTGTGTCTTTTACTTTTCTATTTCCGTAATTATAATTGTTTTATTATAATTAGAAGTAAAATACACAAACGTTAATTCCGAAATTACTTGATAGCAATCCTATAGTGTTTGGTTAAGTCCAAACCTACTATCAAGTAATCATACTTCGTTGTTGTATTATCTCGATCTTGTATCCATAGTCAATCATGCAAGTTATCTTGTTGTCGTATTGTCTCGATCTTGTATCCATAGATGATCACACGAAGTGTGAACCGATTCGTTGTATTGTATCGACTCAGTCCATAGACAATCACTTTCGGAGAAAGGACTTATAGGTGGAATTTTTTTAGATTGAGGTATATTTGGGTACCCTCGTCTTTTCAGAGATCCACTGTGGACAACTCGCAAAATCATGTTCTCACAATAATTAGAATGTAAAATGCAGGTAAGAAAGTTGGTTACATTTGGCAGGAAGGGGTCCTGATTTCCCATCTGACCACCATTCATTGGTGTGTTTGGAAGGTGTACTCCAGTGGATGGATTCTCTTGTAAACTTGGTGGCATCCAAAACGCAGGTATACATGAACGTACCGGATTGGCCACTATGGTCTGGAGTTAAGTGCATACCACCTCCACGCTAAAAAAGAATACAATCAGAAGAAAGCAAGCAAACGAAACCCAATTAAATTTCACAAAATACGTGCATACCACCTCCACGCTAAAAAAGAATACAATCAGAAGAAAGCAAGCAAACTAAACCCAATTAAATTCACAAAATACCTAAATAGACAACAAATTTTTTGTAGACTAAATAGTATATATGGTATGGACAATGTAAGTAAATTGTGAAGTTGTGTATACAGTAACACATGAGAATGCTAGTTATTCACATGAGAATTCTGAAGTTGGTGGTTGGAAGCAGTGGTAATCTTATTTTACTAGCGATTACTCACCTATATTATTCCATTTTTGCGCTGTGACTGTATTGCCGTGATTCCGGGTCAAAGTGAGGAACAGTATAGCTCCATAAGTGTTGTGCACCTTAGGTTGACCGCGTTGTTCACTGAAACTGGGAAAGCGTCTAAGCCTGCAAACACGAAAAAATAAAAATGTTCAACAGAGAGGCCATAAAACTATTTCAATTAGATAACAAATGATTATATTTTTACTGAGATACTTGTTAGTTCCAGAACCTCCACACATGAGATTTAGGACACGTTGGATTGAGCTAGGATATTGTATAATCAATCTTGGTTTGGTTCTACATCACCAAATTTCCAACACCAAGTCTCAGTCTAGGGTGAATTTCGCAAATGGTTCTCTAAAAGTGGAGATTTTTAGACTAACTTCCATGCAAAGTCTAATTTGAGTAACCATACAAATTAATGCATTATAGTCATAATACATGTAGCATAACAAACATTCGAGAATGTGAAAGTGTATAATTTTCTCTAACGATTGAAATTTGTACAGTCTTTATCAATAACCGAATTGTACTTTAAAATTTAGGTCATAACTATACGGTCTTTACGCACAAATCTAAAAGGTTTAGTAACCTAACCAAGCAGATAGGATTGGCTGAAACCTTAACTTAGCACATGCCAATATGTCGTAGTAATCCATTCCATCGAAGCAATCACGAAAATCTGTAAAAAGCTTTTCAAATACCCTCCATTTAACTTTATAGGATCGCGAGTATGGGTAGGAAGAAAAATTAACTTGCAGATCAATTACAGGGAAAAGGGGAATACGTAATTAGTTAGTCTTATGAAGACAAAAAGAATTGAATTAGAGTTTTTTATTAGTTTATGTACCTGATTAATCTACACAAATCTCTTCATTCGGCTATGTTGATCATCCACAATAGATGGCAGAAAATCTCTTTATTCCCTGGTTTCTCCACTCAAGTGGAAATTTTTTGTTATCTCAATTGTGTTAAGTCTTTAGAAACTCGGTTTTAAACTCTGAATGGGGAAAATTTGCAAAGGTTTGACGGGAGTATTGTCCACCTCATACGGTGTTACTAATATACAGTTAAGTATTGGTGTAAACATGGTGTAATGATATTATTTAGGCTAAATTTTTTACAAAAGTGTGGTCCACCTACTTTTTGGTCGACGTCGTTACTAATGAACGGTTAAGTATTTGATGTAAACAAAGTGTAACCCAATTTCTAATATTTCATTCAATAGAGTTATGCCAAGTGTCCTCACCATAGCTTCTACATTAGAAAAGGTCTATTTTGGCCAATAAGAAGCGAGGGTTTCATCACCGTTCAACGTGAGAGCATATTTTTTCAAGGCCTTTAAGGAGGAAGATGACCCATTTTTGTCTTTTAGTGACATGCCTCAAATAAAAGGCATATGCCTCAAACTAGAGAGGATATATAATAGTCTTAGTTTTTCTTTTAAATTAATTTTTATTTAATGATCCTAATTATGAGGGAACTCAGTCAATGTATATTCATACTGAAAGATGTTACAACTCTCAAATCCATCGGATGCATTTGGCTGGGATAAGATTAGGATGGTCGGTAATGATTTTTTCTAATAATATTCTTCGTTCGTCCAAAGCCCGATATACCATGCCGTAACGGCACTTGCATGTTTTTTTTTTCTTTCTCATGTGTTATGTAACCCATTTAGTTTAATTCGTTTGAATTATTTGTGGTTCCATCCGCATGTTTTAGATATTAAGTATTTAGAAGGGATGCCCCAAAGACTCTAAAGTTCTTTGTCTGTAATGTGCATAAGTAAATGCCTAATGCATACAAATTCTTTTTACACCGAACGAAAAGAAGAATAAATAACTACATACGATAAGTTTACAATTAGAAAATGATTCATTATACAAAGGTTCTAATGATCTTCTCTCCTTACATGTCAATTTTAAAAAAAAATAATAATTATACATTGTCTGAAAACAAAATAACTGACTAACTTTGATCATTAGAAGGAAAGAAACACTCCAATATTAGCCATAAGGTTAATAAGAATAAGTTGCAGTGGGGTAATCTACACTCCTTCCAACTACCTTTCAGACGCCTCTTTCTTTACATGTTTATGAAAAATGACTTATTTGTTCAAAGTAATAATAATTATACATGTTTACAACTGCAAAAGATATAAATAATGGTCTTAATTATTTTTTTCATTAATGGTCCTAATAGTGATCCTAGATATAAATAACTAAGTCGTTTTTTTTTTTAATATATGAGACAAATGAAAATAATTTGTTTTAGTTTTTCAACCGAAGTTGTAGTGTTCTTTATTCTTTGCATGCTGATGAAGGATGCTAATTTATTTAAAGGAGAAAATATGGGTTTTACATGTTGTAACTGTAAATGTTCTAATGTTGTATGTTCATTGCAGGTTGATGAAGGTTGCCTTATTTGTTTTAAGAAAATATGAGGAAAATGAAAATGATTTGTTCTATTTATTTTTTAAGAAAATATGAGTTAAACCAAAATGATTTATTTTATTTTATTTGTACATGTTATAATATTTTTTGTTCTTTGCCAAAATAATGAGTTAAACCAAAAAATATTTTTTTGGCCACATTTAATTTTCTTTTTATGAGTCTAATTATGAGGGAACCCAAAGAATGCATATATTCATGATGGAAAGAGATTACAACTCTTAAATCCGTCGATGTCTATGGTTTGGAGTTGGGATGGTCGGATGTAACGTTTATCACTCAAAATGTTATCCATCCGTCCAAGTCTCAAAAACCTCTCTTATTTTGTATTGTTATAAATATGGTGAACAACAATAAATGTACAAAGTAATGGCACACTTGGTGCCTTTACCATGTTATCTGTTATAGCTAGTTCTATTTTGTAGTTGTTATTGTTCCCACACGTGTACTATCTTGATTGCATCTTTGTGCTTCTCACATCTGTATATAGCGTCCATATATAAATTTCTACTACAATGGTTGTATTAGTTTTTTTTTCTTCTTCAATTTCTTTTCGTGAATATTTTAGTGGTTATCCATGATCCCTGTTTTCCTTTCTTCTTCAATTTCTTTTTGGTGAAGATTTCACTTCAATTAGTGTTTATTTGTGATTTCTTTTCTTGATTTGTTTCTGATCAAATATTATCTGTTGATCAGAAACAGATAATGTTTAACGCACACGTACTGTCTGGATTGCATCTTCGTGCTTCCCACACATGTATAGACTTCTACTACGATGGTTGTATTGGCTTTTCTTTCTTGTTCAATTTCTTTTAGGTGAAGATTTCTCTCCATTCAGCGTATATCCGTGATCTCTTTTCTTGATTTGTTTCTGACCAAATATTATTTTCTTGATCATTTCTTGTTTCTGAGATCATCGATCTTTGATTACTTCTTCGATTTTGTGATTTTTGTTGCTTTTTCTTCATATTTTTTTCAAATCAAATCTTGATATTCTTAAACTCATGGATCCTACTAGAATCTCTACTTTTTAGCTCAATATAATTGTTCATATCATTCTTGTAAAGCTTAAGGATCATCAATTATTAAGTTGAAAATCTATGTTATGCCTCTTTCCAATAAACTTCAAGTTGAAAGATTCATTGGTGATACATTTTCATGTCCATAGAATTTTGTTAGAGAAAGTCAAAATAATGGAACTGTAAATCATGTGTATCAATAGTGGATTACTAAGGGTTCCACTCTTTTTCAGTGGATCCAATCGACAATTTTCAGACTCTTTGATTGGCTATGTATCTGGAACTGATATCGCAATGGTCTTTGGATGAGTATTGGAGAATTTTTTTTCTCAAACATCATCTACACATGTGATTCAACTTCGTATCCAGCTTCATAATCTTAAAATGAGTACTTTTGTCCCTGCATATCTCATGGAAGTAAAGAACACATATTCAAGATCAACTTGCAGCTGCTAGATCTCTTATTTCTGACAATGAAATGGTGGTAACTATTCTTTCGGGTCAACCTTTTAACTGTAATGCTTTTGCTACCTCTATTAGAATCATAAATAATTGCATAACATTCCATTAAGTGAAGAATGGTAGCTGAGAATCATAAATTAGAATCTGATGCTAAAGCATTTGCTACTACTAACTCTAAAGTTGCTAAATCTAGTTTTCTAGTATCTAGATCAAACAATAATAATTGTGGATACATGATACATGTTTTAAGTGCAACAAATTACTTTAGACATTTTCCACAAATACTAACAATTAATATGACAGTAGTAAGAATCGTTCCCACAAGGAGCTGTGTAATTTTTATTTCTTTCTAACTTATTATGTAACCATGGGAGAATGTGAGTTTTAAACTACAGTAAACGAAACCACAAAGTAAAGACGATGATTAACCAACAAGTAAGATTCATCTTCTTCTCTCTATATATACCAGAACCTTAGAGCATCCCATTTCGGGCTCACTCCAGAAAAATTCCTAATACCAACAAGGGTAGGAGAGCCACTCCTTGAATCCTTCTCCACAAATGACTTAGCGCAAGACCCACTCAAGTTTAACCTAGTGAGAGCAATAATATTTGTGAATTAGTTTATTCTAAGCAACTTGTCGTAAGAGCCACATAGATTTAACCTAGGTTATGCTTTTACAAGTAATTGGGTGGAAACATCCCATCGTTAACAATTATGTTACGCTACTTGTGACTAAGGTTCTTTGACAATTCCAGATCTCAAACTCTTAACTATTTATGGATATGAATTCAGATTTATTAAATTTGCAACTTAAGCAAACACGCTTTGAATCATCTATGATGATATTAATAATAGAACATAAACGATTAAAAAGAACATAAAAAAATAAAACTTACTTCATCGATTAAATCACCATGTTTAAGACTTCCTATTCATCCTAAACCAACAAGAAAATTAGTTATGCATGAGTTTAAACCTACGGAAGTTATACAAACAAAGAAGAAGAAGAAAATGAAGGAAAAAAAGAAGGAGAAAAGAGAAAATATCCTAGTCCCCCTTAAACGGGTAAACCAAAATCCTTCCTCTTATGTGTAGAGAAGTTGTTTAGAAAATTGTATCTCAGCTCCCTTTTATATAGGAATTTGTAACATCCTCTTAATGTCTATGAAACTAGGAAATCTAACCTTCTTAAATACTTACACCTCCTCTTATCCTTATCCAACTAGGAGAATTTACCTCCTCAAAAACCAATAAAACCTTTATTTGCACGTCCAAGGAAATCCCAATACATATTTCTTATTTATCTTTACGCACACACAAAATAGGCCCAACCGAAATCAAATTGAAGTTGGTTTCACCGTTTTGCTCAAAACATCTTAGTATGGCCTCGAAATGACCTCATTATTTTTGCATTGACTAAGTCTTTTCATTTTCTTTAAGGTGATTATAAAAAATCCTAGTTCGAATTAGTTATACTTCGTCTTTAATATATTTTCAGTATTTTGCAAAGGTCTCATGAGAATGGGCTATATCCTATTCACTTCAATACGACTTGTTCTCCTACTACATTCCCAAGTACATTTACTCAAAGTGAACTTCTGCGTAAGAGATGTGGTCATCCATCTTTTCAAAATAAATAAAGACTTTGTCATATTTTCAAACTTAATAAAGACTTCGTCATCTTTTAAATTTGCCTTATGTGTCTAATAATCATGTCTTCCGTAATGCTTGTAAGCTCGTAGAATTCACAAGCTACTTTTTCAGTTTTTCAAGTTCTTTTGCTAGTCAGCCACTTGAGTTGTTGTGTACAACTTGTAGGGTCCTTGTCATATGGGTTTGTATCTGGATCTTTCTACTATGTAAATATATTGACGATGAGTACTCCAAATATTGTTGGATATTTTCATTTTCTAATAAATCTTAGTTGCGTATATGGACTTGTAGGATCCTTGTCATAAGAGGTGTGTATCCGGTTCTTACTAGTATGCCAATATATTATAGATGAGTACTCCAACTACTATTGGATATTTTTACTTTAATAAATCTTATTTTTGACAATCTTTATTAAGTTTGTGATTCAAGTTAAGATTTTGCTTTCTTTAATTGTAAAACACATTAGAACTAGCAATTGTGGTGAATTCACTAGGCATTTACTTTAAAAAAAATCTCCCATAAAGATATTACTCATGAGTTTTTTTTCCCTCATACCCCAAAACAAAATGGGTTTACAGGATCTAAACACATTCTAGAAGTTGGCAGAACTCTTCTCACAATCTGGATAACCTAATATTTTCTAGGTCGAGGCCTTTCATATTGCCAATTATCGGATCAACAGATTGCCAAGTAAATCATTTCAATTCATTTATTATTATTTTTTATAGAATCTTTTCAACAAATCCCCAAAGCATACAAGTATTTGGATGTTCTTGTTTTCCTTGGCTTAAGCATTAGAATACTAATAAGTTATATCATAGGAGTAAACGTTGTGTGTTTTTGGGGCCATAGCTTGTATCATAAAAGATAAAGGTATTATGACTTAGCTAGTGGCAGAATTTATATATCTAGATATGTCTTATTCAATGAGTCAAGTTTCCCTTTCAAAGATAATTATGCATCTTCATCTAATTCTGAAACTATTCATTCTGCCTCAATTCCTTTTGTTTTGCCAGATTACCACCTTGACCTTGTCTTGTATTTCCTAACACACTTATTTATGCACGTTATACTTCTAAGTATTCTGCTCATATACCTCCTACAACTTCCATTGTACCTACTAATAGTAACCACATGCTTACTAGAGCCAAGAAAGGTGTTCTTAAACCCAAAACTGTGTTTGCTACTACTCATATATTGCCAACAACTTTTTTTGATGATGTTACTTCTGTTACAACGACTTGTTTCACTCGGCATATTAAAGATCATAAATGGAGAGATACAAGGTCTAATGAATATGGTGATTTAATGAATGTTGTCACACGGTTTGTTATTGCTCGTTCTCCAGGTCAGAATATAGTAGGTTACAAGTAGGGTTTTATGGTCAAGTACAATGCATAAGCTACTATTGATAGGTACAAGGCTAGCTAGAATGGTTTCCATAGGTTTTCACCAACAACCTGGACTTGATTACACTGAGATATTCAGTCCAGTTGCAAAACCAACTACTGCCGCAATTATATCGTCTCTTGCACTACAATTCGATTGGAGAATTTATCAATTGATGTAAGCAATGTGTTTCTTCATGGTGCATGACTAACAAGAGGAGATCTACATGTCTTAGCCTTTAGGCTTTCAAGACCCTAAATTTTTAGATCATAAGTGTGTCTGCTACATAAATCTATCCATGGGCTCAAAAAGGTACCAAGGGCTTGTATGACAAGATAATTTACTCAAGTTTTACTTTCTAAGAATTTTATTTCTTCAACTGAAGATTTTTTTTTTGTTTGTTTGTTTACGCCATCGGTAAGCTTACAACTGATGATATATTATTAACTTGCAATTATCATTCTTTTATTCAATAAATCATTTTTAAACTTCAAGCTCATTTTCCTATTAAGGATTTAGGGCTTGTTCATTATTTTTTTAATCTATAGGTCAAATGAAATCATAATTCTTAATTTTAATTTCAATTACAATCTAAGTATGCTCTAGACTTGGTTAAGAAGACAATGTGACAGATGCTAAGCCTTGTACTACTGAAATGACGAGGGTACCAAGTACATAACAATCTTTTTAATATCAACCTATAAGTTTGATACCTTGCGTGATCTACTATAGACAAAAACTGTTAATAATTTAGCAACCACAAGGTATACACTTGGTATATAGTTACTGTTCGAAACCGAACCTCAACTATAGGGATCAATACAAGTGTTTTGGATTAAGTACAGTGTATTTACTTTTGGTTTCCCGCACACTAGCACGCAATTTATTTCAATCCCTTTCTTCCAGTTTACTTCCCCATGTCTACATTTATAATACAAAGTCACATATGTACTTAATAAAGCTTTTGGAATATATAGTTTTGACATATAGAGTAAGACATCATTCAATTTGTTACCTATCAAGTCATTTTTGAAGTGATCTCTATTATCTTTGTGAATGGTCTTAACAGTCGAAGGTTGATCGTGCATTGAAAGGGGTTCAACATTTACGATCTACAAGAATACAACAAGGTTAGATGCTAAAAAAAAATGAAGTTAACTATAGGTTCATCTTGTTTGAAAATTTGGAACCTCAGCCAAACCTATTGTAGATGGGGCAAAACGATTTGCTGATTTTTTAGGGAAGTGGAGAGACGACCGTGCGAACGAAGACTCTTAGACCGAGCAAACTGCTTAAAACTGCCTCTAACATATGCACTGCATGGGAGTGCATTGAGTTCGAGAGATCAATCTGTAGTACCCTGGCCTAAACCAAGACAATAGCCGTTTCAGATTCAATTCGGTCACAAAGAGGGATGAGGGTCGATCTGTAGGAGGGAAGCTGAGAAGTGTGTGAGATCAATGATGATCAAGGATTGTAGGTGTGTTGAAGGTTTCTGCAAGTTTTCCGTGAACTGTTGAGTTTGAATAAGTTCTGGTTGATTGATTGAATTCTTGAGAGTGATTGTTCGTATGAGAATTCTTCTGGTCATTCAATCATGGATTCAGAAACTTATTTATATTTCCAAAATAGTAAACACATTAATCCCAGTAAGTGTGACGGTTTCTCGAGTGAAAGAGTGGGAAGTGGGAAATCATGGTTAACCAGTTCCTTATCGTGCGAATACTTGGTTGATTGTTCACTCACTACTTAGCTAACTACCTCAACCGCTTGCACGACTTACTCACATTTCTTATCATGGGGGAACACACGTGCCATAGGACGCCAGACCAAAACCCTAGTGATTATCCCCCCATGTGACGTGATTGATGTCTCATGAATGTGGAGTCTGCAAGACAAATGTGTATTTAATTAGTCAGTTGTTGACTTGACTAGAAAATGAGTCTTAGCATTGATGAGTAGAGCATAATGAATGGATGTGATATTCTCTGGGACTTATGGATTGAGCATAAGGTGTCTGCTGGGACACGCTCAGAGGCTGAGTCTTGATGAATTGTGATGTATCATTTTACCAGTCGAGGTAATAATGATATTCTTTGGAATTTGAATGATCGTCCGATGAGGTTGCTCGATCGAGGACTTATTATGATATGTTCAATAGGAATGTTGGATGGTCGTCCGTTCGAACCATGTTGCTCAGTCAGGCAAAAATGTTGGTAGCTGGACCAAACATTAAATTAGAGTATTGATTGTTGGATCCTGGAATCCTCGAATGTTGATAGTTGAATCAATATGAGGAACATTGCTCGGTCGAGCAATTGATAGTTGAATCAATGAGTTATGAACCCAGTTGAATGAGTTAAAAAAATATTGCTAGGTCAAGCAAATATTGCTCGTTTGAGCGATATTGCTCGATTCATGAATTATTGGTAGCGGGACCAAATAAAATATTAATTAAAAATACTGGTAGCTCGACCGAATATTTTATAATTAATTAGGATGTTGATTGTTGGATCAACATAAAATTATTGGTGTTTGAACCTCAGAATTATGCTTCGTAGAGCATTTGATTCGAAACCCTAATTTTGATCCATTGTTGATCAATTGATAAATCACTGAAAATCAACCAATGAGTGAGAGAGGAAACCGCTACATGGGATGATGGCCGACCATGTAGTGCCTAGGTGATCGAATGAGCATGCACCTTTAGTAGACTAGTTGAGTGATTAAATGCTCGTTTAATCATTATTAAATAGTGCTCGTCTGAGCATTAGGTGGTGAAACCTAATTATGGAGAGATGAGGGACCGACTAAGGAGTGTGAGACCGGCCCTTGGTGGTCGTAGGACCGACTGGTGGTCGATTAATCAAGTTCTAAGTTGGTTGGAAAGAGTTTGAACCCAATTTGGACTGTAGAAGATTAATTAGGTCAAAATCGTTAATGGGATGTGGGACCGGCTTCTGCAAGCCCAAGGGCCGACCTAGGTCGGTCAAGGTTGCATGCCCATGTCACCACATTTTCAGTGACTCAATCCTGAGAATTTTGGTATTTTCTGGTGCGCGTTTGAGCAATATTTATGATTTTCAGAAGAATTTGATCTTGACTGAAATTCTTGATTTTGCTTGAGTGAGCAATTAGAATTTTGCTCGCACGAACAATATTTTAAGTATATTAAAATAAAATAATATTTTAATACTTGTCGTGGAAAGCATGGATGATCGTATGACCATTTGACTTTTTGGTTTTTGATAGTTTGAGCAATATTTGAGAAAATATGGAAAAACTCGGGTTTTTGCTCAAACGAAGGAGTTTCATGAGATGAAGGAATAAATAATAATAATAATAATAAAATAAAGAATTGGGAGATGTGGGACCGGCCACGGATAGGGCATGGCCGACCGACCCGTGTGCTAGGTCCCGCGCTCTTTCCTATTTTATATTATTATTTTTCATCACTTGAGGAAATATGGAGAAACTAGGAGTTTTGCTCGAACGAGGAAGTTTGCTCGAACAAGGAGTTTTCAAGAGACAAGGAAAAATAATAGAATAAGTTAAAATAAATAAAAGGAAGAGGCGTGGGACCGGCCACGGCGGCATGGCCGGCCGGCCGGTGGGCCCGGTCCCGTGCCCGCCTCTTTATTATTTTTAAATTATTTTCCTTTTCTGGTTTTGCATAGGTTTCTTCGTTCGTCCATATTTTTGAATGCTCGTTTATGCATTTGGGTGCTCGTTCGTGCATTATGGTTAAGTACACTCACACCATTTTCCCGGGGCTTACTCGGTGGTGGCCCAAATGCCCAGACAGTGAATATTTATTACTAATTCGTGGAATTCAGCTAGAATAAGCCACGAAATGGAGTAACTTTGAAGTCTATATAAGGGGAACTCTTGGCAACTGGGATCTTTGAATCCTGACACTACTTTTTTGTGTGTCCTAGTTGTATCTAGTGTCGTCCTCTTCAGAAACCCTTTTACGGTTTAGCGACTACAAAGACTTCATTGGGATTCGTGAAACCAGGTTCAGTTATCTTTTATCTTGATAACTCGAATATCCTAATCTTAATTGTTTGTTGAGCATTGCTCCATCAATCAAGATAGATAGTAATCAACAAAGTCTCTTTGTCTCATACTTTGTTGAGTCCACAAGTTTTCTGTCTCAGAAACCCGTAATTATATTGTTTTGAATCATCGCACTAAGGTTGAACATACGACTTCTGAGCTCAGAAAACAGATCAGCAAAATCAAGAACTTAAGGAAAGTTAAGAGAAGGCCAAATACATAATAATTCTACATCCTCTTCTCTTGAAGATGAAAACTTTTTATTTATTAAAACAGGTAGAAATCATGGATGTTTACCAAAGAATCTTGTTATTCATGATAGGCATTTGATGGATGCCTACCATAACGTAATTTGATTATGGTAAATCATGTTTCTTCCTGAATCATAAAACGGAAGAAGCACAATACGTTCAAGAATGATATTCCTCTTGACACATGATGGTTTGGTACTATGTACAGTATTTTCTGTTTTAAAGTTCATTAGTAGTTTTTTATCTTCGTTTTTATCATCTCAACTATCTCTTGTGCTCTAGATTTTTATCTATTGATCTAAGAACAGAGTGATCTCAATAGTCTGGTTAAATAAGTACGGACACAACTCTTGTGTTTGCGGACCCATGAGCGATAAGTTCCGGAACCGTCCCTAACCTTGAGTCAAAGACTTTTCAAGAAGATTCTAAAAATGAATCTCTCTTCCATTAGGTTAACGAGGAAATATATCCAAGAGTTGTATCTCTGTTTCACAATGTAATCATCAAATCAAACAGATGGAAATCCGTGAGCCTGATTATTATGTGAAACAACTTGAACAGTACCAAAGACCAATGTTCAAGTGTCAATCAATATAATCAACAACCAAAGGTTGGATTCTATAATTGATTGAACTACACACAACCTGTGATATTTCTATTATATAACAAAATATAATACGGAAAAGAAATAACAAAGACACCAGAAATTTGGTTAACGAGGAAACCGCAAATGCAGAAAAACCCCGGGACCTAGTCCATATTTGAACACCACACTGTATTAAGCCGCTACAGACACTAGCCTACTACAAGTTAACTTCGGACTGGAATGTAGTTGAGCCCTAATCAATTTCACACTGATCAAGGTACAGTTGCGCTCCTTACGTCTCTGAATCCCAGCAGGACTCTACGCACTTGATTCCCTTAGCTGATCTCACTCACAACTAAGAGTTGCTACGAACCAAAGTCGAAGACTTGATAAACAAATCTGTCTCACACAGAAAAGTCTATTGTGTAGATAAATCTGTCTCCCACAGATAAACCTATGAGTTTTGTTCCGTGATTTGATAAATCAAGGTGAACATGAACCAATTGATATACTGGACTTATATTCCCGAAGAACAACCTAGAAATATCAATCACCTCACAATAATATTAATCGTATGGTAGCGAAACAAGATATTGTGGAATCACAAACGATGAGACGAAGATGTTTGTGACTACTTTTTATCTTGCCTATCGGAGATTAAATCTCGAGCCAATCTTAGAGAAGATAGTACTCAATCATGATAGAAGATGCAAGATCAGATCACGCAACTACAGAAAAAAATAGTTGGATCTGGCTTCACAATCCCAATGAAGTCTTTAAGTCGTTAACCTACAGGGTTTCGTGAAAAAGATAAGGTTAAAGGAGAATCGACTCTAGTCGCAACTAGTATCATACAGGAGGTGTGGGGATTAAGTTTCCCAGTTGCTAGAGTTCTCCTTTATATAGTCTTCAAATCAGGGTTTGCAATCAGTGTTACCTTGGTAACAAAGCATTCAATATTCACCGTTAGATGAAAACCTGATTAGACTCAAGCTAATATCTTTTAACCGTTAGATTAAACTTAACTTGTTACACACAAAGGAAATGTACCTTCATTTAGATATGAGTAACCGTACCTAAACGTGCACACCTTGTTGGCTCAACAATAGTTAACCGAAGTTAGCCATATGAACACTTTCATATCAACCTTATTCATCTTAACCATAACTAGTTCAAATGACTCAAATGAAACTAGTTCTAGAGTTGTTCAATTGTTTATATTCTCATAGAAGTATACAAGACACAATTGAAGCAAAATTGATTTTGATTCACTCGAATCAATTCATGAACATTATAGCCACGGTTTGCAAAAGATTGCATTCCTTATTATATAAATGTATTAGTTCATGAAAAAACCGATTTTAGAACATCATCTACTTAGGTATGTGTACGGGTATGCGTACCTAAGTAGCCGGACCAAGTTTGGGTTTCTCCAGTACGCGAACTGGTACGTATACCATCCAAACTCAGCAGAAATTCCCGGACCTGAACCTTACACCAGTACGCGTACCGGTTTGCATACCAGGTTCCCGGACTTCCTCAAACCAACAAGTACGCATACGGGTATGTATACCATGGTTCCCGAACATGGATTACATATATGCAAGTACGCATACTAAGTTTAAATCCATTTGTTCTAAACTCTATTTCAATCATTGAAACTTTCTTAGAGGATGACAATAGTTTTTTTCACTAAATATTAGCATCAAAGCGATTTTCAAGTTATTGAAATAATCAATACGAAACATTCTGAGTCGACATCAAATGACTGTATCACACAAATCATGTAAGATGTTACCAGGCGATTTTCATGTGATCATCTTTTGAATTTCGTCAAGAGTATAAGATGAACTTGGTTGAAGCGAAAGCCTACCAACACATATTTCGAGAAATATGTAAGAGAGTTAAACTCAACTCGAAATATCAAATGTGCATAATAGAAGTCTATATGGCTATACGATTTTTGTCTCAAATAGGAGATAGAGTAGATAGACTTTTGAGTGATAGATGAGTTCAAGTCTCCACATACCTTTTGTTGATGAAGTTCCACAAGCTCCCTTTAGTAGTTCTTCGTCTTCAATCGATGAACGCAGTGAAGTCTAAAGCTTAACTACACTTTCCATCCTAATCCGAGACTTAGCTATAAGTAGACTAGAAATCAAGACTTATAGTTTTGGAACCTAAACTTGACAACAAGCTTGAGATAGCAACACTTGCGATTTCAACTGAGCAGTGCTCTAACAATCTCCCTTTTTGTCAATTTTAGTGACAAAACTATCAATACATAAGGAATACAAAATAAATAAACTTTGTAGCTCTCAATCCAAATGCTTGATTTCCTTGGTTCTTCAACATTACTCGAAATCTTCATCACTTCCAAGTACTCCAATGATTCCGAACGTGTTCAACTCAGCATCATAGTTGTTGAAGATCCGTAGCTATAACAATGAGAAAATAGGTTCTCTCAATCATTGTTATACAATGTCATAGTATTATTACACAACATCAAAGTTTAATTGTATCACAACTTTGAAAATAATACTATGGTGATATGTATCACTCCCCCTTAGTCAATACTTCATCTCACGTTAAAACCACTCCCCCTTACATAATGATCCGTAAACCATATGTATTTGTAGTGTGAACTAAACATTAATTCTCCCCCTTTTTGTCAATAAAAATTTGCAAAGGTACGAAAATTAGTGGGATCCTAATGAAATTTCCATAGAGATACTTCATGACCAAAAGAGAACAACATATCAACTTGTTTAGATGCCATCATATAGCCGAAGCTAAATGCATTCATCAAGGAGTTGATAAAGATACAAGATAACTCCTACAATATTCTACAGCCGCACTCCCCACAAAGATTTGTAATTAAGCATAAGTTCAATTAAGAACTCTCCCCCATAAAATGTCATTCCCGAAAGAACAACAAGAGCGACTTTACTTTCACAAGAAAATAAGGATTTCTTTGGACATTAACAAATCACATTAAACATGAATTTGTATCCAAAATACTCAATTAAATTAACCACAAGAGAACCCATGATTAATTTAATCGGAAATGCTCACATAAGAGAACTTACGGAGCCGCACAGTATTTACACAAAGATGTAGATCAGGGAAGACCAATACTGCGTAATAAATAAAGATTCATTCTATCTTTCATCACTATTTGCATAGAGACATATAATAGACTTAATCTTTGTAAACAAAAGTTCATCCTATCTTCCATCAATATTTGCATAATGACATAATAGGCTTAACTTTTGTCTGTCAAAAGTTCATTCAATCTTTTATCAATATTTGCATAATGACATATGAAAGACTTAACTTTTGACATATATGGGACAATCATAGTTCTCGGACGCAAACACACATATCCCATAACAAGTTGCAATATATGAAACCATAAAGATTAATATTGCAAAATCATCTTCGAAATAAACTTTAGAATTTAAATAAATAAATTTAAAAACATTGCAAGATGAAAATCGTTGGAAATAGCTATGTGTACACACAATAATGGCTATTCCAAACCCTAGTTATCCTTCTTAAAACACAAGAATAAATTCTCATAAGAAGTTTCCTAGATAAAAGCAACACAAAACTAAAAGAAACTTAGATACGGTCAGCCACTAGAGAACGGACAAGGGCAAGTTCATCAGATGCTCTTTTCAGTTCGTTTTTCAGAAAAGCAAGGTTCCTTGATGCAATTTCAAGTTGTTCACATACGATCTCAAAATCTTGAAGAAGATTTCCAACCAATTGAAGAGACATCTAGACTGGAAGATCTTTTCATGATCAATTGCTTGAAAACAAATTATGGAGATAGGTTCTTCGTGAAGATCAACAACCTTGGCATCATCAAATTTATCTTCCTTTTTGCATCCTTCCATTGTACACACCAAAATTCCAAGAAAAGTCTTGACGTTAATGAACGTGTATATATCAAAAGAAATCCTTGATATATATTTATAAAATTTTCACAAGGGAACCCTAGGGTTACTTGTAAGCGTTCGGTAACGGGTCGGGTGCACAGAGTTTATGGTCATGACCCATAAATCAAAAACCAGGGAACCAAATGAGCTACTCGTTAGAAGCATGTTTTTGGAGAAAACGAGTTCTGAGCAAATGACAGGAAACTTTGGGTCATAAAGAGTACAACACAAAGTAGGAAATCAACTGTCATTAAGGAATAACAAACCAAAAAAAAATTGTCCGGAGTAAGGATCAAAAAGAAAGATCAAAGCCGACAAAAATACAACACAGACCATTTCAAGAAGGGAACAACTTCTTGAGAGTTATGTGTATCTTCTTATGGTCTTAAAGAGGATACACATAAGGAAATGGTCAAGTTGTAATTTGATGAGCATGAAGCTCATCAGGGGTATTGATATTTTCATTTTCTCTTTCTAGACAGGAAACAGAAGTCTTATGAGGACTTTCAAAAGGATTAATAAGGGAAGGACAGGAGTTACCTGAAACAGTTGCTTTTCTCGCCTTCTTAATCTTGCGCCTGAGACTGTTGATACAAGTCTTGATGTGAAAGAAACTGTTGATACAAGTCTTGATGTGAAAGAGAGGAGTTTGAAGATTTTTCCTTTCTTCGAAAACTTTTTCTCTTTACAGACCTACAAGAATTATCCGTCATCCATATAACATTGTTCTTTACGATTGTAAGTAGAAGTTGTGTTATATTCACAATCAGGAATTGGCTCATCACAACACTTTTCTTGATTGGTAGATGGACTTCTAACAGCACACTGAGAAGCAGGTTTAATTACTTATTTAGACATCCAGACAAGAATGTTATGAAGTTTTTCATTCCGTAAACGAATATGACATCTCCTTTCGATGTGACCCTTTTTTCCACAATAATAACAATGGAATGGAATGTTTTTGCCAGTTTTCCTATGAGCTGTTTTTGAAGATTGACACTTTTTGTCCTTAGGAACATCAGCTGCTGAGGATAGTTTTTCACTTTTGGTAGCAGTGAAATCTTTACTAGGAGATTTTCCATTAGCACGAACAAAATTGATCTTACCAGCACTTGGAGTGTTTATTCTTTTATAGCCCAGACCACGTGTATCACGATGTTCTTTACATGCTCCTAGCATAGTGGATAATTTTTTTGAACTAGCATTGAATTTTTTCAGATTATCTTCCAATGATTTGATCTTATCAAGAGCAGCAGCAAGATCAATCTCCAATCAGCTTTCTCTGGAGAGAAAGCTGATTTCTCTGTCATTAAAACAATTTTGTTGAGAGCCATATCTTGCTTCAGTTTCTGCAAGTCTTTCTTTCAACAAAAAAAGATTCCGATGAAGATTATCACATTCAGATTTTTTTGAATGCACATCTTCTTCACGGTCTTTAAGAAGAGATTGTAGAATTTTGTAACCACAATCATATCCCTTAAACAGTTTTCTCAGTTTCTTGTTTTCTTGACGGAGAGGAGTCAGATATTCAGCCAAGCAAGCTGTTGAACCTTTTTTATTTATGAGATAGTCAAAAAGCTTGATATATTGTGAGACTTTCTCATCAAGATCTTGTCCCTCTTTTGAATCACTTTCATCTGAAAGTTCATCTAACCGTTCATCTAGGCACTTTTCCCAGTTGAAAGCAGTATCGGATAAGGGAGAAGATTTGAGAGATTTCTCAGGTGACTCAAGGCTTTGAACCACGTCAGAAGGTTCCTGAACTGGTGATGCGTTATCAGAGACATTATCGTCCATAGTCAGATTACTACAAACACAGACTTATGAGGTCTTAAACGTGTTTTCCTTCTCTGATACCAATTGAAAAAGCGGGGGTCTAACAACCACACCAATATTTCGCTTAGCAATCTGTATGGACAAACTCCAGTATAATTCCAAGAGAATCAACTAAACAGTCAGACTCAATCAATGGAAATATATCCAAGAGTTGTATCTCTGTTTAACAATGTAATCAACAAATCAAACAGATGGAAATCCGTGAGCCTGATTATTATGTGAAACAACTTGAATGGTACCAAAGACCAATGTTCAAGTGTCAATCAATATAATCAACAACCAAAGGTTGGATTCTCTAATTGATTGAACTACGCACAACCTGTGATATTTCTATTATATAACAAAATATAATGCGGAAAAGAAATAACACAGACACCGGAAATTTTGTTAACGAGGAAACCACAAATGCATAAAAAACCCCGGGACCTAGTCCAGATTTGAACACCACACTGTATTAAGCCTCTACAAACACTAGCCTACTACAAGTTAACTTCGGACTGGAATGTAGTTGAGCCATAATCAATCTCACACTAATCAAGGTAAAGTTGCGCTCCTTACGTCTCTGAATCCTAGCAGGACTCTACGCACTTGATTCCCTTAGCTGATCTCACCCACAACTAAGATTCGCTACGACCCAAAATCGAAGACTTGATAAACAAATCTGTCTTACACAGAAAAGTATATTGTATAGATAAATTTGTCCCCCACAAATAAACCTATGAGTTTTGTTCCGTGATTTGATAAATCAAGGTGAACAAGAACCAATTAATATACCGGACATATATCCCGAAGAACAGCCTAGAAATATCAATCACTTCACAATAACTTAATCGTATGGTAGCGAAACAAGATATTGTGGAATCATAAACGATGAGACGAAGATGTTTGTGACTACTTTTTATCTTGCCTATCGGAGATTAAATCTCGAACCAATCTTAGAGAAGATAGTACTCAATCACGATAGAAGATGCAAGATCAGATCACGCAACTACAAGAAAATAGTTTGATCTGGCTTCACAATCCCAATGAAGTCTTTAAGTCGTTAACCTACAGGGTTTCGTGAAAAACCTAAGGTTAAAGGAGAATAAACTCTAGTCGCAACTAGTATCACACAGGAGGTGTGGGGATTAGGTTTCCCAGTTGCTAGAGTTCTCCTTTATATAGTCTTCAAATCAAGGTTTGCAGTCAATGTTACCTTGGTAACAAAGCATTTAATATTCACCGTTAGATGAAAACCTGATTAGACTCAAGCTAATATCTTTCAACCGTTAGATCGAACTTATCTTGTTATACACAAATGAAATATACCTTCATTTAGATATGAGTAACCGTACCTAAACGTGTACACCTTGTTGGCTCAACAATAGTTAACCGAAGTTAGCCATATGAACACTTTCATATCAACCTTATTCATCTTAACCATAACTAGTTCAAACTAAACTAATTCTAGAGTTGTTCAATTGTTTATATTCTCATAGAAGTATACAAGACACAATTGAAGCAAAATCGATTTTGATTCACTCGAATCAAGTCATGGACATTATAGCCACGGTTTACAAAAGATTGCATTCCTTATTATATAAATGTATTAGTTCATGAACAAACCGATTTTAGAACATCATCTACTTAGTCGAACCAAGTTTGGGTTTCGCCAGCACCCGAACTGGTACGCATACCATCCAAACTCAGCAGAAATTCCCGGACCTGAACCTTACGCCAGTACGCATACCGGTTTGCATACAAGGTTCCCGGACTTCCTCAAACCAACAAATACGCATACGGGTATGCATACCATGGTTCCCGGACATGGATTACATATATGCAAGTACGCATATTATGCTTAAATCCATTTGTTCTAAACTTTATTTCAATCATTGAAACTTTCTTAGAGGATGACAATAGTTGTTTTCACCAACTATTAGCATCAAAGCGATTTTCAAGTTATTGAAATAATCAATACGAAACATTCCGAGTCTACATCAAATGACCGTATCACACAAATCATATAAGATGTTACCAGGCGATTTTCATATGATCATCTTTTGACTTTCGTCAAGAGTATAAGATGAACTTGGTTGAAGCGATAGCTTACCAACACATATTTCGAGAAATATGTAAGCGAGTTAAACTCAGCTCGAAATATCAAATGTGCATAATAGAAGTCTATATAGCTATACAACTTTTGTCTCAAATAGGAGACAGAGTAGATAGACTTTTGAGTGATAGATGAGTTCAAGTCTCCACATACCTTTTGTTGATGAAGTTCCACAAGCTCCTATTAGTAGTTTTTCATCTTCAATCGATGAACGCCGTGAAGTCTAAAGCTCAACTACACTTTCTATCCTAATCCGAGACTTAGCTATAAGTAGACTAGAAATCAAGACTTATAGTTTTGGCAACTAAACTTGACAACAAGCTTGGGATAGGAACGCTTGCGAGTTCGACCGAGCAATGCTCTAACACTCGGCTCTCTGAAAACGCAAGTTGCTAACTACATATGATTTTGTTTTCTTCTATTTTATGTCAAAGAAACTTCTTTTGAGGATTTTATTCTTGAGAAGGATAACTAGGGTTCAGTATAGCAAAGATTGTGATTACACATAGCTATTTCCAACGTTTTTCATCTTGCATGTTTTTAAATTTATTTATTTAAATTCCAGAGTTGTTGGAAGATTAACTTGCAGTATTTAATCATTATTGGTTTAATTATTGCAAAATTCTTATGAAATATTGTGTATAATATTTCATATATGCTCAGAAGTTAAATCTATTATGTTTTCATAAACAGGAAAATAGAACAAACACTTTGAGATCTTTCTCGCAGTATTGATCTTTTTGTGATCACACTTCTTGTGTTTTGCTGCTTGACACACTCCGTAAAATTCTGTTATGTTGAGTAAAATCAAGTAAAATTTATCTCATTTTTCGTAACTGGCCTTGAGATTAATTTATGTTGATACTATGGATACAAATCCTTGTGATTTGTAAATGTCCACCAAATCCTTCTTTTTCACAAAAGGAAGGTGCTCATGTTGTTCTCTTGGGAATGACATTTTATGGGGGAGAGTTCTTAAATGAACTTGTGCTTAATTGCCATATCTTTGTGGGGAGTGTGGCTGTGGAATTATAAAGGGGATGCTTGTATCTTTTTAATCTCCTAGGATAAGCGCTAAGTATTTATTACTATGTGATATCATCCAAATAAGTTGATATGAGGAGTTGCATTTTAACTATGTTATTATGTAGTATCTCCGTCTTCCTTAAAGCTTGAGATATCTTTTGGTTGTATTCATTATGATCCCGCGATTTCCGTACCTTTGTTAATTTTATTGACAAAAAGGGGTAAAATTATTTAGTAGTTTCATACTACATACATATGGTTTACGGATAATTATGTAAGAGGGAGTGAATCATTTAAGCAATAGGTTTACCTGTTATACAAAAGATATAAGTATTGATTAAGGGAGAGAAACATATCACCGTAGTATTACTTCAGAGTTGAGATACAATTGAACTTTGGAGATAAGATAATAATACTATGTTTCTGTATAACAACAATTGAGAATACTAATTTTCAAAGTTGTTATCGCTATGGAATCTATTCTTCAACAACAACGATGCTGAGTTGAACATGTTCAGAATCATTGCGACTTGGAACAACGAAGAGTTCAAGGAGAGTTGAAGAAACCAAGGAAATCAAGGCATGACATATCGAGGAGTTTTTCAAACTTTATTTTTATTATCCATATGTATTAATAGTTTTGTCACTAAAATTGACAAAGAGGGAGATTGTTAAAGCATTTCTCGGTCGAACTCACAAGTGTTACTATTTCAAGCTTGTTGTCAAATTTAGTTGTCAAAACTATATCTTGATTTCTAGTCTACAATTAGTTAAGTCTCGGTCTAGGATAGAGGTGGTTGAGAAATGAGCCAGCCATCATTTGCGTTCTACCATTTGAAGGAGAAGATCAACCGAAGCTTTTGGAGAACTTCATCAACAATAGGTAAGTGAAGACTGAACAACCTATTTTTCAAGTTATATTCACCTTCCTATCCTTGAGACGATTGTCGCATAACTAATTAGACTAGCTTGCATAGACAAGAATTTCGAGTCGAGAACTAATTATTTAGTTTACGAATTTCTCGAAATATAATGACTAAGCTTAATGAACATTTGTTCATACTTGATCAAATTTCGGTGGAAAACAATTTATTGTTCGGAACCAAATCATGATTCAATTTTATAATTTGAAGAAACTACTATATTCGGAATGTTTCGAATTGATTTAGATAAATATAAAACTACTATATTAGGAATACAAGACAGTGTTATCAGTCTTAAAAACTGGGAAAACTGTTATATGTCTGAAGTCGTATTACATTTATTCGTACACGTAGCGAAGTAGATATATATCGACTTTCAGATTTGTGCGATTTACATATTCGTATGCACATCATGGGAAAATCTGTTTGTTTCGTGATCCGGATAGGTATGCATATTCGTATGCAAACCATTTTGGAACTATGGTAAGGGAACATGGTTAAAATAATCAAACCGGTATGCGAGCCAAAACAGCTATATGTTCTAGAACCAGTTTAGTACCCAAACCGGCACGTGAACTGAAAAAGTTTGGTGAACTCCGGAACCGGTGGAAAAAGTCTTAAGTTTGCAAACCAGTACGTGAACTGAAAAAGTTTTGTCGACTCCGGAACTTGAGTTGATTCAAAGGTTGCAAACCGGTACGTGAGCTGCAAAAGTTTTGTCGATCCGGAAATTTGTCATTGCATATAAGTTTGCAAACCGGTTCGCGTACTATAACTCAACCGAATCACGAACGATTCAAGTAATTGTACTTTGTACATTTACCAACTATGTCGATTATAATTCAAGTGTAATTAAATTATTTCTGTGAATTGATTTGTATTTGATCAATTCTCTAATTAACACTAGACTCATTTGATCACATGATTGTGACTCAATATTAATGTCTTAGTGAACATGAAAATGAGTGTTAAGCTTTTAAAGTTCAAATTGGCTAGTTTCTGCTTACCATGTTGGACATAGTCGTTATACACGGTTCAGTTACGGTTTACCTAACCATAGTGTATATATCTTGTATATGTGATTAAGATTCAAATCTTTCATCCAACGGTGAATATTGATTGCTTGGTTCCAAAGCTATCTTAGCTTAAACCTTAAGCAACCTAGGCTTTGAAGTCTATATAAGGGGAACTCTTGGCAACTGGGATCTTTGAATCCTGACACTACTTTTTAGTGTGTCCTAGTTGTATCTAGAGTCGTCCTCTCCAGAAACCCTTTTACGGTTTAGCGACTACAAAGTCTTCATTGGGGTTCGTGAAGCCAGGTTCAGTTATCTTTTATCTTGATAACTCGAGTATCCTGATCTTGATTGTTTGTTGAGTCTTGCTCCATCAATCAAGATAGATAGTAATCAACAAAGTCTCTTCGTCTCATACTTTGTTGATTCCACAAGTTTTCTACTTGTGAGGTGAATAATAAGTCCGGATTTTGAGGATAGCCCGACTTTTTTCTAGTTTCTATCGATTTCCATCATCTGGATCTTTCGTTTGATATGATCATTTTTTAGATCATAAATCAGGAAATCAATTATAAGCTTTATCTGTGGGAGGCGGATTTGGTTTAAAGTCTTCAATTGAGTTAAAACAACTATTAGTTGGTGTGAGACCGTCTAGGGAATCAATTACGCGGAGTTCTGCTGGGATTCAAGAGGCGTAAGGAGCACGACTGTACCTGAATCAGTGGGAGGCTGATTTCGGGCTCAACTACATTCCAGACCGAAGTTAATTGGTAGTAGGCTAGTGTTTATAGCAGCTTAATACAGTTTGGTGTTCAATCTGGACTAGGTCCCGGGGGTTTTCTGCATTTGCGGTTTCCTCGTTAACAAAATTTCCGGTGTCTGTGTTATTTCTTTTTTCGCATTATATTGTTTATCTTTATAATTGAAATATCACAGGTTGTGCGTTGATCAATCACAGTAGCTAGGTCCAACCTTGTTTGTTGGATAAGACTTGATTGATCCTTGGATATTGATCTTAGCTACCGTCCAAGAACTCTCTTTGTAGTTAGTTTCACGGATTCAGTTCTGTAAACGTTCTAACATCAAGAGAGAGAGAGAGAGATGTATAACTCTAGACACTTTCCTTGATTGAGTTTTTATTCTCGGAGTTGTGTTGAGTTTGTCCATACAGGTTGCCTACGAAAAGGTTGGTGGTGTATTTTTGAACCCCAGTGTTTTCACACGGTAACGGTAACTTCGTCGACGTACGCCCAACAATGTTGAACAATGGCATCTCGTACTTGTTAGTCTTGTAAGTGAAATCCATTATAAGAACTTCATGAAAGCATTGAGCCATTGAACACACTTCCGATGCACAATGAAGAGATGCATTTTGTCGTCATCCGGACCTTGCTTCTTTTGAACCGTGTAGCCTTTCTCTTGAGAGAAAAAATAAAATAAAAAAACTTTTTGCATCACTTGTCTATCTCTCCATTCATTCCTTTTAATTGTCTTAATTGCATTGTAAATTGTGGACAAAGATGATTGGTTATCCTTGTTATCTTCCTTTAGTATACGAAGCATATTAAGTGGTGAAATACCCATTTTTCTCATTTTAGCTATTTTGTCCATTTCTTGAGAAGTGAACTTTGCGTCCATGTAATATCCTTCAAGATGTCCCGGACGAGGGTGGTTATGACGACTTTATGCAACCTTGGATAGAACCCATCCCTTCAATTTTTTGCTCTTATTGAATACTAGCTTGAACGGACAATTAGTTTTCTTTGAGCAAGTTGTGTTCTTTCTCCCGGTCTTTCCTTTATATACAGGAACCTTCTTCTTTTGACTAACTTTAGGTTCACCCCTTCTCCAACAAACCATTTTAAAGCGAGTTTGGCTTTCTTTTTCATTCAAAACTAATATTCACATGTCTTTCTTTGCATGTTCTCTAATCTAATTTTTTGCCTCCATGGGACCTTCGAACTTCTACATTACGAAAAACATAAGTTCAAATGTCACAAAAATATAAACATGATTCAAAATATTTTACAACACATAAATTTTCTTTCAACCTACCAAGTCATATTCAATCTGCGAGAAATAGCATAACATCAATTGCAATCACAAACAAGTAATACAAATAAGTTCAGCAATTAAAAAGTCAAATTTGCGAACTAAACGAACAATTAACTTCGGCAATTCGGAAAGGAACTGCTAGCCGAAGTTAACACTTGGGTTTTTAGATAATTTTAAATGTCATGTTCGGCTACAAAGTTGGTGGACTCGACTAAACCGAACATGACTCTATATACCCTTGAATAGAAGTTCAACAATGTAGGCACTTTGCGAATAAATAGAAAATTAAGCTTATAAATTTCGGATAAGACATGGTAGCCGAAGTTTACTCCTGGGTTTTAGCTAATTTTAAACTTAAAGTTGGGCTGCAAACTTGGTGGACTCGACTAAAACGGACATCACTCTGTATACCATATAATAGAAGTTCGGATACATGTTCTGGAATCTGATAGCTAAACAATACAAATACCCCATTAAAGCGAAGTTCGGCTATCTAAGTATTTGGAAAAATTAGCCGAACAACACTTCCATATTTGTTAGGCTACCTGTTCTTCATATATTGTAGTCGAACTCGTTTGACCTAGAAGAAATCTACTTATAAACTTTTCATTTTTAGGAAAGTTTTGGCCAATTCAAGCAACACTAATTAAGTTTGAAGTATACCTGAGTACCAAATACTCTTCCTCTAGTTATGGCTCGTAAAAACCATCATTTTCATCATGAGATTGTGTTTGGGTAAGAATGCAATCACCATCTAACAAATAACTCGTATCCTGATCGTTTTGAAGATTAACGACCCTATAAGAGGAAGGAAAGGAAGATTCAGAGGAGCTATCATCACTTGAATCACTCAATTCATGTTCATCTATCTAAAAAAATGTTTTTTTATCCAATCTCTTTTTATTATTCTTCTACTTTACCCTCTCAATAATTCTTCTTCTTATAAAAAAAACTTATTTATTAATTTAACCTCAGTAATCACTTATTAACTTAACTTAATCATTCAACTAACCATTACACTAACTTAATTAGGAATCGTAATTTTGATATTAACATAAATATTTGGATAAAAGGTTGCTTCAGTTTACTTCTAAATATTTTACCAAAAATAAAATCATGGTCCAAAAAAAAAACCATGGTCCCCATAAAATCGTTCTTATGCTAAGTCCTATGGGCTAGTTTCAACTGCTAGATTAGCAGTTAAGTGTTGCAATTAAAAAAAAATGTGGCCTATTTGTTAACACTAATTCTCTCTCCTAGCATTTGCTCGCACTTAAACTAGCAGCGAGATAGTAGCGCTGAATGGTTCAGCGCTACAAAAATTACCTTTTCGCTGAATGGATCAGCGCTGGGAGATTTATTTTTTAATCTGACGGAGATTTAAAGCGCTGAACCAAACAGCGCTTGGAGGTGGTCCCAGCTGATGTGGACTGCTAATCTAGCTGCTAGATTAGCACCCCATAGGACTAAGCCTTAATAAGTGAAAAAAATACTATAATCCCCCTACTATATGGGTTCAACATATAGAAGCCCCGTAAAATGGATCCTTCAATATCAACTCCATTTTTTCACATTTTGATATTTCTAGGCCCAAAACTTTTATTTTCAGGGCTTGATAATAAAGTGACATTTTCGTAATGTCAATTTTACCCTTTTCAATATATACAAGAGAAAAATCATAAGATCCATTCATTTCTCCATTTTCTTTCTCTCTCATCTATCTCTCTCTCTCTCGGTTGCAGAGAAAAAACTTTTAGGGTTTTCTCAGATTCATTTTCATCTTCTTCTTTTAGATCTTCTACTGTAACAATGGTGAAGAATTTTTAGATAAGAAGATCTGTTTGATGCGATTATAACCAAAGAAGATCATCTGCATCTGAAGATTCATCTCTAAAATCAAATCGACCTGCAAACAAGATTCATCTACGTTTATTTTTCTTTCACTGATTTCATTTTTCATCTGCTCTTTTAGATCTAGAAAAACGATGATAAATCATCTGCGTGTTTGTTATTAGAGGGAGAAAATCTGTTTGAAGCGATAACAAATATGAATTTTGATGCAATATTTTGAGTTCATACTGTTTTTGATGTAGTTGTCTTGATTTCGTTATTTTTGTTTGGATTTCGTATTTGATTTGCTAATAGATGCGATTTTAATGTTATGTTCATATAGTTTTGATTTCTCTGGTTATACAAGATATATCTATGTTTTTTAATCTTATTCAGTTCGTTTTAGTACGGTTTCAGTGAAATTTCACTGGCGTTTCAATTTGATTTTATTGTGAAAGGAAAAATCTCGTTTCAATTTTGTTTAATTAAAAGCAATCAGATTCAGATTCAATCTGATGATACAGCTCCGTTTTGTTGTGTGTTGTAGGTTCTCTCAAATGATATAAAGGAGTCACAAGTTCAAGCGTTTGGTACAATCCCCAAACTCCTTCTTCATGGTAACTACTCCTACTACTAATCATCATCTTCAACATCATGATTCTCAAACTCTCTCCATGATTTCTTTTCATTAACATCTATGTTTTGAATCTGATAGTGAAGTTGTTTTTTCGTTTAATTTGTTATGTGATGATATACAATATGTGTAACTTACGTCTACACACCCAATTTGCATGTGTAACTTGCTTCTACACATCCAATTAGCATGTGTAACTCGCAGTTACACATCAATATAACTTCTTCCAGTTTTGAGTCTGTTTTTGCTTTCAATTAACATGTGTAACTTTCGTCTACACACTCGATTTGCATGTGTAACTTGGTTCTACACATCCAATTAGCATGTGTAACTTGCAGTTACATATACATATAACTTCTTCCAGTTTTGAGTCTGTTTTTTTCCTTTCAATTAGCATGTCTGTTTTACACTAGTCATATACATGTGTAACTCCTATTTACACTAGTCAAGTGCATGTAAAACTGGTTATACATTGTTGTGTGTATTATTCTTTTTAATCTCATAAAATCTTATTGATTTTTGTTATTCTTCAGGTTGCCAATAACTCAATAAAAATGACTGCTTATTTGTGGTATTTTTATAGGATGGTCTCCCTGGAAATGGAGTTGGCGCTGAAATGATGAAATGAGGACTAGGAGGTGGACTTCATAATTTAGTAATTATGGAATTTCATAATGGAGTTGAGGACCAAGTGAAGAAGATTATTTACACACTAATTGTGCTGAAATTGCATCCATAGATGTTGTTGGTGAGTGGATGTACTCATAATGTTGTGAATATGCTATTACATTTGATATTCTATGAATTAGAAATATTTAAATGTAGTTGGGAATGTTTTTTGTACAGAGGTTGTGTCAGTCCCCCATTTGTGTTCCTTACCTCGGCTAAAAGTTCATTGTATTATGAGATTCAAGTGGATGCGTGTTGGGTGAAAAAATGAGGTGCTTTCACCGGTGAAGTTAGGTATGCATGTGTTCAGCCTTTGTGCATTTGATTAATTACTTTGCAAATCTGATCATCATCTCATATTTGATTGAATTTATCCATCAATCCATTATTACTAGCTATATGCATGTGTAACTTTTAGTTACACAAGTCAAATGCATGTGTATCTCATAATTACACATGTTATATGCATGTGTAACTCTCAGTTACACAAGTCAGCTGGTGTAAGCTTACACGTTGGTATGTATCTATATGATTCTTGGTTCATTTATGGTCAATGTATGATCGAAAATATTGAATGGTGCTGGCAATAATTTTGATTGCTTTATTTGTTTCTGAATTGTTATTTGTAGTGGATTGACTACCTCAAACTACACAGAGCTTGTAACCTTTTCTGGATTGTTTAGACTATGATATCTATAAAGATTCTCAGTGGCGCCAGTGGTGTAGGTGCAGGATTTGGAGGAGGATTTGGAGCCAATGGTGGTATCAGAGTGGGAGGTAGGGTGTGCCGAGTGTTACACTAGACAGATCTTTGTTATTCGCTTTACCATTGTTATATAATTTTGTTTTTTTATTTTTGTTCATCCAACCTAATCCTATTGATGTTTATTTTGTTATAGATATGCAATCATTTTGGAATCAAGGAAGATAAGAAGGAAAGAGAGCATTTATATTGTATGATGTTGTGGCATATTTCTAGGATTTCATTTTACATGTCTAGTGTTTAAACATTTTTGTTGTGTTCAATAACAACTAATTACTATAGTTGATAAACAAAGAAATTATTGTAAATGAATATTATGTATTTTTTGTATGTTTCTTTCTGATGTGTAACTTCTGGATACACATGCCATATAGATGTGTAACTTATGTATACACATGCGATATTCAGGTGTAACTTCGCCATATGCATGTGTAACTTCGGCACACACATGTGTAACTACTGAGTACACATCTACATACAAGTGTAACTTCTGGATACACGAGCCATATGCATGTGTAACTTCTGTGTACACATCCATATGTTAGCGGTGGTCGGCGGTGGTTGTGGGCGGCGGTGGTCGGAGGCAGCGGTGGTGGTCGGAGATGGTTGGTGGCGGTGGTGGTCAGAGGCGGTTGGTGGCGGTGGTGGTCAAAGGTGGTTGGCGGTGGTGGTTTGACGGTGGTTGGTGGCAGTGGAGGTCGGAGGTGGTTGGCGGTGGTTGTGGTGGTCGGAGGTGGTGCGAACATCTTCACACTATATTTTAATATTTTTGGGCTTAAATTTAAATTTTTTATAATTAGGGGCTTGGCAATGTACATAAGGATATGAACGTCTTTTAAAAATTCGTGGCCTAGATTTAAACTTCTTTTAATTAGGGTCTCATATTATGGGTAACCCATGGGTAGGGCCTTGGCCAAATTTTCCCTAATAAATACTCTAGTGGGCTCGGTTTTCCGATGTGAATTTTCATCATTGAAAAGCCCGGGAAGAAAAATCCGAACACACTCATAGTCATTCTTAGGGATATACAGGAACCGTCCCGTCCCATGGAACCGTACCAGAACCGCAGGAACCGTACCGGTACCGTCCCAGAACCGCAGTTAGATGGGACAGGTACAAGTACCAAAAACTGGTATCATTCCTAGAGTAGGTACAAGTAACGGTTCTAGGCTAATCCCGTCCCGTCCCGTAGTATCGAGGATCTATATCCGTTGATATTAGGATTAAATCCAGGCCGTTGATAGTAGGGGTTATGCCCTTTCTCAGTTTCTCTATCGTATTCTCCTCATTTCCTTCTTCTTCTTCCCTCTCTCAGATTTTCATTTTCCTCTCAGAGAAGAGGCCATCGTCGAAGTCACTAAAACTTTCAATTTCGATTTACTTTAGAAGTAAGCCATCATCATCTGTATAAGGACTTCAGTATCGATTTACTTGTAAGTCTTTTATAAATCGATTTTAGGGTTTGTTCATCATCTGTATTAGGATCTTAGGGTTTCAAAATCGATTTTAGGATTTCAATTTTTTGATCGATTATAAGATTTTTTGTTCTAATATGATTTTTTTTTCGATTTTAGGGTTGGAACTTGGAAGAACTGATCATCAGTTTGTTCATCAGTTGATACACACATCAGGTATTCGATTTGATTTTCTGATTCTGAATTTAGCTAGGGTTTTGTTTTAACTTGGATTTGATTTTCAGTTGTTCTTCAATATATGGTTAGGGTTTGTATCCTTTTTTTATAGATTAAGGAATTTCTTGTTTTCTAATTTTGTGTCTGAATTTAATGGAAGATTATGAGCTATGACCATTGTTTGTGGTTCTTAATCTCCATTGTCTGAATTTAATGGCAGATTTTAAAATATTTTAGTATAGTTTGTGACTCTATGGATTTTGAGTAAGGTCTGGTGATTTTGAGAGAGAGTCCATGGACTATGGAGTAATACCAACTATGGCTATTCTTTTTGCTTTAATTTGAACAGTTTTGAGGATGGAATAGATGAATTTGCAATAATCTAGTCTGATTGATATGGAGATAAATGAGTTACCATTCTACTGAGTTACACTGGTGAAAATATCAATTAACTATAACATTTGTCACTCATAATCTGGTGTACCTTCTTATTTGTTGCCTGTATGGATACGATGGCCCTGTTATACTTTCATAGATATCCATTGTATATATTTTAGATGGATGAGCTCTCAGTTTAACACTTTAACTTGTTTTTTCATTTCAGATGGATGCAAATACAACTCAAAGTGCTGCAACTGAAGTTGGTTCCTCAATTCACCCTACATATGTACCTGCACCTTCTGCTAATGCTCAGCAAGCTACACAAGGAGATCCAAATGAAGCTATAACTCCTTCTGTTGATGTAGCCGCGAAGACGAAATCCAGTTCAAAATATTGGAAGGATTTTATAAAATTAGATGGGGAATGGGCACAGTGTAAGCATTGTAACAAGAAATTGAAATCCAGTAGTCAAAAGAATGGTACGTCTGGGTTATGGAAACACTTGAGGCATTGCACCCAGAATCCTAATAAGAAGAAGGTGGAAGGACAACAGTTATTGATGTTTGAACCCCAAAGGCCAGGTGAGGATAGTAAATTGATTGCATCTAATTTCAGTCAGGAAGCGTGCAGAAGGGCTCTTGTTGTGTTTATCATTGTTGATGAGAAGCCATTCAGAATTGTTGAAGGTGAAGGGTTTAGGGACTATTCGCTAATGTTAGAGCCTAGATTCAAAATGCCGAGTCATATGACCATTTATAGGGATTTGTTACAACTCTATGTTGATGAGAAATTTAGTTTGAAACGTTACTTTGCAGCTTCCAAAATGACTTGACAACTGACACATGGACTTCACCTAACAATTATAACTACATCTGTGTAACTATTCATTTTATTGATCAAAATTGGAAGTTACAAAAGAGAATCATCTTGTTTTGTCAAATTGAAGGTCACACAGGCAGTGATATTGGTTAAATGTTGGAAAGATATTTATTGGATTGGGGTCTTGAGGATGTGTTTGGGGTTACTCTAGACAACGCTAGTGCTAATATGAAGGCAATTGAATATTTGAAGCAAAGTGTGATTGGTTGGACTTCAGCTCCAGTTAGAGCCGGATATTTGCACGTAAGTTAGTTTTTCTGATTTGTTCATTTCTAAATTCTAATATTTGCATGTATATCTGTAACTTTTCAATGCATGTGTTCATTTCAATGTATGTGTACATTTCATTTATGATTTGTTCACTTCACTCTTACCAGGTCAGATGTGCATCTCATGTTCTTGCCATTATGACAAAAGATGCAGTAAGACTCTACAATAAGTCGATATGTAGGATCAGGTCAGTTATCAAATATGTAACTAGATCTCCTGCTAGGTTGAATAAGTTTAAATATTGTTGTGAATTAGAAAAGATTGAATATAAGCAAGGTTTGATCTTGGATGTGAAAAGTAGATGGAATAGTACTTATTTAATGTTAGAAGCTGCTGAAAAGTATGAAAAGGTTTTCAAAAGGTTAGAAAAGCATGATAGGGACTTTAGACAGAAGTACATATTTGAAGAATCAAGGAAAAATGCTTTACCTGATACTGATAATTATGACATGGAAATTGATAATGCTTTTGAGGAATACTCTAGTTCTGAATCTGAGGGGGGAGTTGAGGAGGATTGTAATAAAAATGGGAAGAAAAAGACCAACAACAAGAACAAAAAGCCTCGTCAACATGCTCCATATGAAGAGGATTGGAAATATGCTAGAGGTCTTTTGAAGTGCTTAAAGATATTTTTCGATGCTACTGTTAGATTTTCTTCCTCCACAACTGTTACATCTCCTGGTTTCTTATGGGAAGTAGTACTCATCCATGAACAGTTAGTTGAGTTTAGAGATAATGCAACTAATGATCCATTTATTGCTCGTATGGATGATATTATGTTTAGGAAGTACAATTTTTATTGGGGTGCTTATGAAAAGATGAATTCTGCCTTGTTTTTTGCTCAACTGTTGGATCCAAGAGAGAAGGAAAAGGGTTTAGAATTTGCTCTTCAGTGTTTATATGAGCAAGACCTTGTTAGGGTTAATAAAGTTATGAGACAGGTCAAGAGGGACTTTAAGATACTCTTTGAAGAATACAAGTCTTTTCATTCAATTAATGAGGAGGTGGCAAGTTCATCTAGTAGTGTTGTAGTTGAGAACTCAGTTATTGCTCCTAATGGTGGTCGACTTGCTACTCTTCAGTCAAGAAAGAAAAGGCACAAGAAGAACCAATCAACTGCTGAGGCAACAATAATAGAGTTGAATATGTACTTAATGGAAGTGTATGATGAGTCTAAATCTGATGGGAACAATACAGGAAAGTCTAGTTTTGATATCTGGCTTGGTGGCAGGCTAACAGTAGCAGGTATAAGATACTTACATGTATGGCAAAGGATATATTTTCCATGCCAGTGTCTTCCGTTGCCTCTGAATCAACTTTTAGCACCGGAAAGCGTGTGCTTAGTCCATGGAGAAGTTCTTTATCTCCAAGAACAGTTGAGGCTTTGCTCTGTTGTCAAAGCTGGTTAAGCAAACCCATTGATCTTGATCTTTTAGCTGATTATGTACCAGATGATAACTCTAAGGATAAGGAAGGTAATTTAAACTTTTCTTTGTTTGATTATGATTTATTTGAATCAATGGTTGATTGATATATTAATTGTTGCTTGGTTCGATGCCCTTTGTGCGTATTAGAGTAACTTCAAAACACTAACTGAAATATAAATTTTTGTTGCAGACATCTTGGGTGTGGTTCAATTGTCAGAGGTCTTGGATGCTTGATGCTTGGAGATGGAGTTCGTTTTCTGTTGCAGCAAACTTATGAAAGTGGTCAATTGCCAAAGCCGAAATGCTGTTTTTTGCTTTGGTTTCTGTTTTTTCTACTTGAAGTCTTAAACAGTTGATGTTGTTGCACTTAACAGTTAAAGTTTTTAAGCTTAAAACTATCAAGTATTTTGCTTTGTATGAATTCAGGTTTTAAGACTCTTAAGTTCTTAACAGTTAAAGTTTTTAAACTTAGAACTTTCAAGTATTTTGCTTTTTTTTGTACATGTTCTTCGGGTAAAGAACCGGTACCGTCCCGTCCCGTACCGAGTTAAACAGATACAAGTCCCATCCCGTCCCGTACTACACAGATACAAGATACAGGTACTGAGCTAGGCAAAAACCCGTACCGTCCCGTCCCATGTGCAGCGCTAGTCATTCTTCTTCTCGAGTCCTCGACTCCTCTTCAGTCTTAACAAACTCCACTGATAACAAGCTGGACTATTAAATCACATCCAAAATTCCACGAAAATCCCGTCACAAATTTCTCCTTACTCAAACCCTAAACCTTCAAACTTATAAATTTGGGTTATTTCGTATTATCTATCTCTCAAATTAATTAAAAACAAACTCAAATCGAGGATTACAGAGCAATGTCAAAAAATGCAGTTAGGGTTTTGGTCACTGGTGCTGCTGGTAAATACTTTCTTTTCTTTTATTCGATTTCAATTCTCTTGGGTTTACGTTTAGCATATCTGCAGTAAAGGATTTGATCACATTGTTGTTATACCAATTCATTTTCCTTGGAAGTCCTACTGACAATTATTCCTTACTTGAGAAATAAGAAATCAATTATCAGTTCATTTCTTACTGATCTTGCCTTAGATTCTGTTGATTGATTTATTTACTTTTTTGTATAAATTGCAATTGAATTTTAGTCATCAATAATTTTATTTGTGGATAACAATCAATTAGTAAACTAAGAAGGGTTTTTTATATATTTAATAATTTCTTCAATGGAGCACCTTGAAATTGTCCAAAAGCTACTGGTTCTTATCGTTTGTTTCTATTTGTTCTGGTGGATTATTAAATATTTTGTCAATTTATTAGATATCGAAAAAGAACCTATCAGGGTTCTTGTCACTGGTGCTGCAGGCAAGTCATTTTTTGATCTATGAATATTTTTTTGATTAATAAGAAATGAATGTAGTTTACCTATCAAGTTGGCAATTTTAGGAGTTATCGCTACTTGTTAACTTAAAGTTCTAGTGGATGGTTTGTGTGCTGGTTTCACAAGATTAGCACTTCTCGGGTTTGTAATAGCAGAATGCTTGCAAACCTCTTGGTATCTATTTGTTTCAATGTGGTTCTTCTAACATAACTTATGTTACAGGGCAAATTGGATACGCCCTTGTGCCGATGGTAGCTCGAGGTGCGATGTTAGGTCCAGATCAACCTGTAATTCTCCACATTCTTGATATTGAACCTGCCGCGGAAGCCTTGAATGGGGTGAAGATGGAGTTGATTGATGCTGCATTTCCTCTTCTAAAAGGTATATCTTTGTAATACAACCGATTAATCATGAAAACTGATGATTCAATATATGCATTTCTCATGAATCTACTGTTCAACAGATGTTATTGCCACCACGGATGTTGTCGAAGCTTGTACTGGTGTCGACATTGCGGTTATGGTTGGTGGGTTCCCTAGAAAAGAAGGAATGGAAAGGAAAGATGTGATGTCAAAAAATGTTTCTATCCATAAGGCACAAGCTTCAGCACTGGAGAAGCATGCAAACACTGACTGCAAGGTGACTTACCGGTTTCTAAGATTTTGTTGAATTGCTTGCATTTTATTTTTCAGCCCTACATTATCGGTTTATAGAATATTGCTATTTTGGAGTGTTGATACGTTAATAAATATATTGCCGTGGTTCTTTCTTCTTGATAGAACGTATCTTTTCTAGCTAGTGTGTAGGTTAACTGGAATTTGCACCTCAGTTTATTAATGACTAGTGCGTATTGAATATTTTCCTTTTGCAGGTACTAGTTGTCGCTAACCCAGCAAATACCAATGCCCTCATCCTGAAAGAATTTGCACCTTCGATTCCGGAGAAGAACATAACATGTCTTACAAGACTTGATCACAACAGAGCTCTAGGCCAAATCTCTGAGAGGTTGGATATCCAAGTCAGTGACGTGAAGAACGTCATTATTTGGGGTAACCATTCTTCTACTCAATACCCAGATGTTAGTCACGCAACTGTCACTTCAAGCGATGGGCAGAAACCTGCTCGTGAGCTTATTGCCGACGACCAGTGGTTAGACCTTGAACCCATACCCATGCTTAATCTCCATACAAGTTTAAAATTCACATGTGAACTCAATTTCTTGCAGTTTAATTTAGTTGTTTCTGTTTGAATTGTTTTGTTTACTCAAGGTTGAGAACAGAGTTTATCAAAACTGTACAACAGCGAGGTGCGGACATCATCAAAGCACGGAAGCTGTCAAGTGCATTATCAGCTGCGAGCTCTGCTTGCGACCACATCCGCGATTGGGTTCTTGGAACTCCCAAGGTAATGTAGTGTTATTCTGTTCAGAACAGAAAATGATTTGGAAAACAGATGATTTAACTTCATAATCTTGCTGTTGTTATTATTATCGATACAGGGAACATGGGTATCGATGGGAGTTTACTCAGATGGATCTTATGGAATCCCTTCTGGCCTTATTTACTCCTTTCCTGTCACTTGTGAGAAAGGTGAATGGTCAATTGTTCAAGGTAAGGTCTCAGTTGCTAGTTCAATTGTATTATTATTATTATTATTATTTGATTGAAAAATTGAGATGTTTCATCCTCCACGAAGATCAGTCACCAAAACAGTTTACTAATTAAGATCATCTAAACGAACTTTCTAATGCAATAATGTTGGCAGGTCTCAAGATCGACGAGTTTTCACGCACAAAGATGGATGCTACAGCAAACGAGCTGATTGAGGAGAAATCCCTTGCTTATTCATGTCTCAATTGATGAAGAAGTACAAAACTTCACAATAAAAGTAAAGATTAACAAGAAGAAAAATAGATGATCAAATACTTCTTACTTTATTTTAAGTATATGATTTCAAATCATTCTCTTCAATCTGAAATTTGGAAAATGTTGTCAATAATTCTTATTATTATTATTCCATAGTTTATGATAATTCTCTAGTAGAAATTAACGCTTAATCCTCTTTTTCTTGGGCTTTGGACGCTCTAGTCCTGTCTCTCCGAAGCCAAGTACTTTCTAGTCCGAAATTTCCCCGCCCAGACAGTGTAGTCCAAACTCTTATCGATCCAGAAATTCTATTACCCTAAATACTTGTCTCTTATTGTTTTGGAGTAATAATGAGAAAGAGAGAAGAGGAAGAGAGAACAACTTTCTTATTGATAAAAGAGGCAGACTCATTACATAGATATAATGTTTTTTATATACAAAGAAAGGGAAAACCCTAGTCATCTAATGAACCGCACATCTATGGGCCATAGGCCCTATAACACTCCCCCTTGTGTGGTTCAAAAGTGGAACTTCAAATGTGTTGCCTCATTAAAACCTTGACAAGGAAAACCCAATGGGACAAAACCTTGACGAAGGGAAAAGAGTACAACGTGTTGATAGAGCTGGCCAATTCTCTTCAGAAAAACCTAAAATATAAAAACCCTGTGGGAAAAAGATAATCTCAAACGGGGAGTCATAACCCTGGTGTTGTTGTTGTCTCATTAAAAATCTTGCCGAGTAACAAAACCCATTGGGACAAAATAAATTCGGTGAAGGGAAAAAGAGTTCAACATACACTCCCCCTGATGTCGACATCATATCATTAGATACTCCCCCTGATGTCCCCATCTTCCCCTGATTGCAATCAAGGGAGTTCGGACAATTTTCTTAGTCCGATACTTTTGACATGCTTTTCAAAAGTTGATTTAGGCAATGACTTAGTAATAGGTCTGCCACATTCTCATCAGATTTTACTTGACTGACTTGAATTTTCAGAAGAGACTGTTGTTGCTAATTGTAAAAGAACTTTGGTGATATATGTTTCGTATTATTACCCTTAATGTACCCTTGCTTCATATGTTCGATGCAAGATGCATTATCCTCATAAATGCAAGTCGGCTCATCAGTGGTAAAACTCATACCACATGTCCCTCAAATGTGTGCAATGATAGACCTTGACCATACACACTCACGAACCGCCTCGTGTAAGGCAATGATCTCAGAGTGGTTCGTGTAGGTATCCACAAGAGTCTGCTTGGTCGATCTCCAAGATATCGCTGTTTTTCCAATGATGAACACATAACCAGTTTGTGATCGACTGTTATGTGGGTCGGAGAGGTACCCAACATCAGCAAAACCAACCAAAACATTGTTTGGGGTTTCAGTGTAGGCAGTTGCATTTCCATTAACGGTCCTTCTTACTTCTTCATAGGGATAAAATAAACCCATGTCAATGGTTCCTTTCAAGTATCTATAAATATTTTTTATACAATTCCAATGACGCTACATAGGCGCTGAGCTGTATCTAGCTAACAAGTTCACTGAGAATGATATATCAGGTCGAGTACATTGTGTTAAGTACAATAATGCGCCTATTGCACTTAGGTAGGGGATTTGATCTCCCGATACCTCTTCGTCATCTTCCTTGGGACGAAATGGATCCTTTTGTACATGTAAACTTCGACCAATCATGGGAGTGTTATGTACCTTGTACATATTGAATTGCCTGAGTATCTTATGGACATATGCATACTGGTGGATTAATATTCCACATGCTCGGTGTTCTAGTTTAATTCCTAGACAAAACCGAGTTTTTCCAAGATCTTTCATCTCAAATTCAGATTTCAGATAGCTTGCAGTTTCTCTTATTTCATGAAGAGTACCTATTATGTTCATATCATCAACATAAACAACTATAATTGCAAATTCGGAACTCGTTTTTTTTAATAAATACGCAGGGGCATAACTCATTATTTGTATATCCCTTCCCAATCAAATAATCACTTAGAAGGGTATACCACATCCTTCCGGATTGATTTAATCCGTAAAGTGAGTGTTTCAACTTAATTAAAAACGCACTCCGTGGTTTAGAGTTACTTGATTTGGGAAATGGAAGGCCATCAAGCACTTTCATGTATATATTTGAATCAAGATCCCCATAGAGATATGTTGTAACCACATCCATAAGCTGCATTTCAAGTCCTTCTGAAACTACCAAGCTAACTAAGTAGCGGAACGTTATGACGTCCATTACGGGAGAGTATGTTTCCTCATAATCAATTCCAGGACGTTGTGAGAAACCTTGCGCCACAAGGCGAGCCTTATACCTCAAACTTCATTCTTCTCATTACGCTTTCTGACAAATACCCATTTATGTCCTACGGGCTTTACACCTAGTGGGGTTAGCACTACCGCACCAAATACCCATCTCTTTGCCAGCGAATTTAATTTTTTCCTGGATTGCAACTTCCCATTTAGGCCAGTCTGCTCTTTTTTGACATTCTACAATAGAGCGTGGATCGATGTCATCGTACTCAATGATCTCTTGAGAAACAGTGTATGCAAATGCATCATCAATCTGCGTGGAGGATCTTTCCATCAACACGTATGCACTTTCATAATCCATAGAGATTTCTTGGTTCTCTGGAATCATTTCAAACATTGGAGCATCCTCCAGTATTGATTCATGAACATAACTATAATCAGAGACAATTTCATGAGAAGGATTATCTGTATTGATGATAAATGGATCGGGTTGTGCCTTACTCATTCTTTTCTTCCTTGGGTGAGTATTCATCGAACCAGGTGGTCTTCCCCTCTTCCTTTGGGGGGCCACGGCCTCAGCTACACTTCCACCAAGTGTAGGTTTGACACCTCTATATAGGATGTCTTTTCCCGTATTAGGGATTTCTACCCTTGCAGGCACGTTTGCAGCTGGTATGTGTGATCTCGTCACTTTAGCGATATCAGAGAATGCAACCGGCATTGAATTTGCCACATTCTGAAGATCGATAATTCTTTTCACTTCACTTTCACATTGTGAGGTGCGGGGATCAAGATGAGATAAAGTGGGAACACACCACGACAATTCCTGTCGTTCCCTTAGGACATCCTTTTCCATACCTCCCCCTAACGATTGTAAGGTTGTCTCATCAAAGTGACAGTCCGCAAATCTAGCGGTAAAAAGATCGCATGTCAAAGGTTCCAAATAGCGGATAATTGTTGGGGATTCATATCTAACATAAATACTTAATTGTCTTTGGGGACCCTTCTTAGTACGTTTTGGGGGTATAATAGGCACGTAAACAGCACAACCAAATATGGGTAAATGTGAAATATCAGGCTCATATCCAGTTACCAACTAGTACACAAAAAATGGTTGGATAATAGTGGGTTTAAAGCGAATAAGTAATGTTGCATGCAATATGGCGTACCCCCAGGCAGTAATAGGCAGGTTGGAACGCATAACTAATGCCCTAGCTATCATCTGTAACCTTTTGATGGTAGCTTCTGCGAGACCATTTTGAGTGTGTACGTGGGGTACGGGGTGCTCTACGTAAATTCCGATAGACATACAGAAATCATCAAATCCTTTAAATGTAAATTCTCTAGCATAAACTTAATTGGATAGTCGGGGTGGTGAGCCCTCAAAGTGTATAACTTGTGCTAGGAGCTTTGCAAAGGCAAGCATTTCTTGTGGACAATAATGAAACGTGTGACCAACGGGTCGAAGCATCTACCATAACTATAAAATACCTAAATAGTATGCACTCTGGATGTATAGGTCCACAAATATCACATTGTATTCTTTGTAAAAACGGAATGTTTTGTTTTGTATCTTTAGCATAGGATGGTCTCGCCCCTGTCTTTGCTAAAGAACAAGCTTTGCAAAATGAGTGGTGTGCTTTTGACAAAGTCCACGAAGTAGAATGAGGGAGGGGTTGCACATCAGTTGCTTTGGATGACAGTGGCTGGCAAACGTTGTTACTTTGCATTGTAACTGTCTTTTGTCCCATTTTACTTTTCACTCGAAAGAAAGGATCATCATATCATGACCTGGGTGCCCCAAGCGGTCGTGCCAAATCTTGTATAAGTCACTATTCAATAGTTCATCATTGGTAACAACAGGTGATTCGATAATCCGAATAATAGTAGTGTACAAACCACTAGAGAGACTCATTAACTTCTCTAAAATGCGTTTTCTTCCGCATGTATTAGAGATAACATTTATATATTCAATTCCATTTTCACAGTGAGTTTCCAAATGATAACCATTTGCACGGATATCTTTGAATCTCAACAAGGTACGGTTAGCTCTTGGTGCATATAGAGCTTCTGTGACTTTAATCATTGTGTCATTTGGCAACAAGGATTGAGCATTACCTCGCTGAATGATCACTTGTGATGATCCAATCATCGTAGTCACATAGGATTTGTAAGGAATTAAGTCAACAAATAATTTCCTATTTCTTAAAATAGTGTGTGTGGTGCCACTAGCAACTAGGCACTCAATCTCTTCTGAGGATGACATTCCTTTTCGATTCACTTGCTGTATTTGACTAAAAGCAAAAGATCCAAAAGGAATTGGGAAACCATGGGAAGGGGATGAGCTCGTTCTCCAACGTACTGCTCTTGATTAAGAACAAAACAGAGATACATATCCAATTAACAACCCAGAAAAAGAAAATCAACGGTTGATCTTGTGCTTGATAACGTTTTGGAGTAATAATGATAAGAGAGAAAAGGAAGAGACAACAATTTTCTTATTGATAAAAGAGGCAGACTCATTACATAGGTATAATGTTCTTTATATACAAAGAAAGGGAAAACCCTAGTCATCTAACGAACCGCACATCTATGGGTCGTAGGCCCTATAACAAAAATGAAGTTTTACTGTACATATATGTTATTCTTACAAAATTACGTATGCATTTAATCTGATTTGTTCTTTGACTTGTTCATTTATTTGTTAAATTTGTTGTAAGGGTGTATAGATTTGTACACCAATATGATATTTCAGGGATATCTTGGACTGTTTTGTGGGCATGCAAATTGTTTTTCTTAAATTTTTTATAGGAGTGTACTTATTTGTATACTGATATGTTGTATCAAGGATATATTGACATGCTTTTGGGTATGAATGTTGTTTTTGTTATATCTGTTGTAACTTGTAAGAGTGTAGATATTTGCACACCTTTGTGCTATCCCGTGGGTATAAGGATTGTTTTGTGGACATGCATATTTGATTTTAAGATTTTTTGTAGGAGTGTACACAGTTGTACACCTTTGTATCTCAAGGATATGTGGCATGTTTATTGGGTGTGGATGTTGTTTTGTTCGAATCAATGCTCTATTTTGTTATTATTCTGTAGAAGTGTACATACTTGTACACTAGTATGCTTTGTGATGAATGTATGGCCTATTTTTTGGTTATATATGCTAGATTTTATTACTGATTCTATAGATGTGTACATGTTTGTCCACTGAAATCCTCTATGAGTATGTATGTTATATTTTGTTAGTTTTTTGTAGAGGTGTACATGTTTGTACACTAGTATATGCTCTGTAATGAATGGATGGCCTGTCATGTTGGTATGGATGCTAGAATTCGTTAGGTTTATGTAGAGGTATATGTATTTGTACACTAGTATGCTCTGATTTTATATGTATTAAATTTAGGGACTCATAAGCTCAAAACGGTAATGTGCCCTCGCCTATCACAAGAGGTTGATGGTTCGGATCCTTCTGAGTTTCCATGTTATGTAATTTTCATTATTGGTAGCGTTATTGGTGCTTAGGTAGATGTACAAACTGGTGCACCTTTGTCTTGTCTCATGAATATATGGTTTGTTTTATGGGCATGCACTATAATATAACCCGTGTTGTAATGGCACGGCTCGGTGATAAGTAATTTCATGTGTTCTGATTTTGATTCTTGTCTTTCGTCTTATTAAAATAACTTGGAAATTGATTTAATATATTTTTTTAACTTTCATGTGTTTTACCCAAGTTTATTTTAACATTAAAAAGATCAACCATGTTTTATACTGTATAATGTAACACGTTTTTTGGCGTCACAGAATGAACACAGTCGATTATTACTTACCAATACGCGTCAACACCACAAAACCGCATGATACCATTTCTTTCTCCACCGCCACCCAGTGGTGAATCCAAGGTTGACTAACCTGCCTCTAGCCCCCCTTAAATTTCTAATAACTACAGAAAAATCTTTAATTTTATCCTATAAATAGTAATTAGCCCATCTATATTTCGGGTTTAGTCTACTAAAGTTTACATGTTTCTTTTAGAAAAAATGTAGCCCCCTCAATATGAATTTCTGGCTCTACCACTGCCCCCCCACCATTGTCGTTCCACCCCTATAGGTTGTTCGTGTAATTATGATTTTCAATTATTAACGCCATATATGAGGTTTACATTGAATAAACTTAGGTCGTCAATTAATTTATTCCAATTTTTTTTTCTGTGTTATGTTCTCTTTTGTATTGCAATCAATTTTATTTGAACATTAAAAACCATGATCTATACGATCTGGTACAAAGATAGCATGGGGTACCATTTGGGTTATTCAGCTGTCATGAATGTTTTTTCATATATGATTTGATAACATACTTGAAATATATGGTACATGTCTTTATCAATCGTGCTAAAAACAACCAACAACATCTTTCACAATACAATATTATCCGTCTTGTTCAGATTTGGTCCTTTTGGACCAGATCTGAGCAAGAGTTCTTCTCTTTTTAAGTTTTAGTAGGTAGATTTTGAATAAAACTAATTTTTCTATTAGTTTTTATGTCTTTCGACATATTTCTTCGCTATTTGGAGCGAATTTTCTTTACCATTTGGGGCGATTTTCTCTTCGCTTTGAGGGAAATTTATTCAAACCTTGATCACTGGTTCGTGGCTTTCTATTCTCGAATCAAAAACATCGATGTTTCAACACGGTATTGCTTTGAATCCATATTCAATCAAAGGGATTTAGGGCATCTGGGTATGTTTGGATCTACACGATTATGGGAAAATTATTCCTTTCTTTTAAGAGCATCTCTTATTGAAGAAGAAGAAAATCATATTAAATGGCCGGAATCGATTGCGGATTATACCATCATTCTTCCCTATTACATATACAGAAACTGGATATTGTTGCGGTTTATGGCTCTTTGTCTTCGCGATTTACTTGTAATTGATATCTTTATTTGTATTAGGGTTTTGATTATCTTATATTTTGATGTTTTTTTTATTCTTGTAAGTGATCATGTAATCACGATTTTTATATGAATAAATTGAAATTGTTGATTGACCAAAAAAAAAAAAAAATCCGTCTTGTAACAACACAAAACTAATATTATCAACTACTACTCACCAGCACCCACCGCCATTGCTTTTTCCACCACGACCACCAAGGGCAGAGTCAGAATTTTGAGAAAAGGGGAGCAAAATTTCTTGGCAATTTGAATATGGGTGCAAAATGGACTTAGTAGCCATTTTATGATTGAAAGACCAAAAATAATTACAATTGGGTTTGGCTTCGCCCCTGACCACCACTTATGTTTCCTCCTCCACCACTTTCTAAGAACCGCTACCGCTTTCACCACTCACTACCGCCACTAATGTCTATTGATATTACTTTTATTTATTTTTATCAAAAATACATATTTATTGAATTAATTAAGAAAACATTTACAAAGAAAAAATTAATAGATTATTATTATGAGCAATTAGCGAAACACTTTATAATGAAAAAAATTAATAGATCATTTATTATGAGTAAATTAGTAAAACACTAATTAATAAAGCACTTATAATATTTAAGTTGAACAAACGTAGATTTATCTCCCTTCCTAGACAAATCTTGGTCGTTTTTTTATCTAGCCTAACTTATCCAAGTCTTGTTTTGTATTCTAGATGTTGAATTTTTTGGGTTTTTATAGATGTGTACATAGGTGTACAACATTGTCCGTCTCATGGATATATTGTCTATTTTGTGGGTCTGGATGTTGGATTTTTTGCAGATGTGTACATAGTTCTACACCAGTGTGAATTAAAAAAAAAATTAAAAATGAAAATTATATGTAGTCATATGGGTACTCTTTTTGTAGATCTCGGAAAGAGCTTTCCGAATATATAAAGTTCGGAATTTTTGGAAAAGCGATTTGAAACATAAATTGTTTTTTTTTTTAATTATTTAAAATTGCTGACATCATCATGAGTCACTTTAGACCAAACTGTAAATATTTGGATTAAATTGTAAATCAAGAAGGTTATATGTATACTTTCTATATTTCGAATAAATAAAAGACTAATTTGTACCTGGTTGAATGGTTTAGGACTAACCAGTACATTTGGATGAAATTTTGGACTAAACCAGTCTTCCCAATTGAGTGGCGAACAGGGGCGGAGCCAAATTTCAGAAGAGGGGTGCAAATCAAAAACAAAAACACCACAAAACGAAAAATCTTATTGAATTTTTTTCCCATTGCACATGAACACATAAATGACGACATGTTAATTAGGTAACTCTTCATAGCAGCAGTACAACTTGATGCAATCTAAGTCTCATTTTTGTTATATTCTTCAAAGAATAGAAGTGTTCACCAATCCTTCGTTAAATTCTTTTTATTAAAGGGTTTTCAGGTTTTCCCCCCTAAACGCTATTAACTTCGCCCCACCACTGATTTTTTGGAAAAAGATATCCTTCTCATCCACCTATCCGTTTTATATGGGAAATCTATGGCTTAGCTTAGGTCCCCACAAATCAAAATTTCTCAAGCATAAACCTAAATGTACATTTATTTCGCTAATTAGCATAAACTTTCGATGATCCACTTCAAAAAATTAAAATTTTGGGCTAAATCTTATGTACACATACGTTGGATCGAAGTTTATATTAAATTATTTAGTTATTCTATTTGGGTGACTTAAGCATGCATATTTAGTTATTCTGTTTGGTTGACTTAAACATGCATATTTAGTTATTCTGGTTGGTTGAATTAAAAATGAATTGTTTGTTTTTCTGATCGGACACTTAAATATTATTTCATCGTCAGATATCTAACCAACAAGATCAAAAGAAATGCAATCAACTTAAAAGACGAAAAAGGAGATTATTTTTACACATATTTATATAAGCAACAGTCAAAGAGAAGAACAAATAACTTTGGCAAAAGTAAAAGAAATTGTCTTTGTGAATATTGGGGATTGTTTGGTTAAATACTCATGAGAATACAACTTATGAGTATACTTCAAGTTCTTCTATTCTTCTGCTTGTGTTCGTTTAGCACCTTTGTTATTGAAGATCCATAGCGATAAAAACTTAGGAGAATACTCAAAGAGCTTTGTTAGAATGAAAAAATTACTCTACTCATTGGTTGTTATACAAAAACATAGTATTGATACCTTTCTCAAAGTTAAATTGCAGCGCAACTTTGAAGCAATACTATGGTGATATGTTCTCCACCTTAGTCAATACTTACATCTTTTGAAAAATAGGTAAAACCTATAGATGATAATCCACTCCCCCTTACATAATGCTCCGAAAAGCCATATGTTGTAGTAAGATATTACTAATAATTCTCCCCCTTTTTGTCAACAGAATTGGTAAAGGAGAAAAACAGGGATCACAATGAATTGAACAAAAGAATGTCAAGGCTAGAGAACACATACCAGCTTTTAGTTTAGAAGATTTTACCAATAAAACTCGATTTTGCGTCTAGGAGACGTATAGGTACAAGAATCTCATACAATTCCACATCCACTCTCCCCACAAAGATATTACATTTAAGCACAAGTTCAAAATCACTCTCCCCTATTTGATGTCATTCCCAAAAGAACAACATGAGCAAACTTTACTCTAATCACAAGAGAAGGATTGTGAGACCCCAAAACTTTTGCACGGGTATACCTAAACCCATTAGTCAAATTTTGCATTTAAAGTGCTTGAAGTTAATTCTGCCGGTTTTACCAAAGTGGTTGCCTAAATGCACTACTATATAACCTAAAAACATTACTTAGTCTTGAACCAAAAATTGTGTGTGAAAATCAGCATCACATGCAACTCTCCACATCATTACACACTTGTCCATCAATTGAAAGCACCAAGGACAGTTTCGTAAATCCTAACTTGGACAAAGTTAAATAAGAAAAAAGAATTCTTTTTCTTTTTCTTTTTCTTTTTCTTTTTCTTTTGTTTTCTCTTCCCCTTTCACTCCTGATTATCAATTTAAGATTCTCTAGAAAATCAAAATACTAAACTCTTAATTGTTATCAAAATGTTAAGAATTGAAGGGTACTATAACTATAAAAGTATCAAGTTATTGTTGTTGTAGAGCTCTTGAAGATGGAGATGCAAGTGAGGTGAAACCTTCAAGTTAGGGTTCATGTGGAAATTTGGGGGTTTTATCTAAATAATGTTAAATCTCTAATTCTCATTGTTTAAGCATATGGTTTGGGTAATTCGAATTCGAGTTGATCAGAAGAATTTGAAGGTTCGGGTTACTTGAGTGGCGTATCGGAGAGTTGGAGTTTGCTAAGCGGGCCGAAACACGGTTCGCTGGAAGTCCAGATTTTATGATCCGTCACAGTTGGTATCAGAGCAATTTCGGTTCAAACGGGACTGTGTGTTTGGAACTCGCCAGTCTTCTACTCGTGCAGCGACTACAGGTAACTCTCTACACCTTTAGTTTTATTTTGAACTTCAGGACGAAGTTCTTTGAAGGGGGTAATGATGTGAGACCCCAAAACTTTTGCACGGGTTTACCTAAACCCATTAGTCAAATTTTGCATTTAAAAGTGCTTGAAATTAATTCTGCCGGTTTTACGAAAGTGGTTGCCTAAATGCACTACTATATAACCTAGAAACATTAGTTAGTCGTGTGTGTGAAAATCAGCATCACATGCAACTCTCCACATCACTACACACTTGTCCATCAATTGAAAGCACTAAGGGCAGTTTGGTAAATCCTAACTTGGACAAAGTTAAATAAGAAAAAAGAATTCTTTTTCTTTTTCTTTTGCTTTTGTTTTCTCTTCCCCTTTCACTCCTGATTATCAATTTAAGATTCTCTACAAAAATCAAAATATTAAACTCTTAATTGTTATCAAAATGTTAAGAATTGAAGGGTACTATAACTAGAAAAGTATCGAGTTATTGCTATTGTAGAGCTCTTGAAGATGGAGATGCAAGTGAGGTGGAACCTTCAAGTTAGGGTTCATGTGGAAATTTGGGGGTTTTATCTAAATAAAATGTTAAATCTCTAATTCTCATTGTTTAAGCATATGGTTTGGGTAATTCGAATTCGAGTTTATCAGAAGAATTCGAAGGTTCGGGTTTCTTGAGTGGCGTATCGGAGAGTTGGAGTTTGCTAAGCGGGCCGAAACCCGATTCGCTGGAAGTCCAGATTTTCTGATCCGTCACAAGGATTTTCTTTGGATATTAACAAACTTACTCACCAGTTACGAACAAAGTAAATTTGTATCCCCATATTTTTCTCTCTTCTTGCCAGTTACAAATAAAGAAGTTAAAAATAGCGATCTTAATGTTATAGGCACTAAGATACAAAATTTTATTGAGAAAAATAATCATCAACAAAAACTATTCTTTACGCTAGTTGCGAAAAAGAGAACAATTAGTGCGATATGACTCGACATAGGAATTTTAACTTCTCTATCCATGTACGAATGTAGAAATTAAAGTTCATCACTTTTCCCCTGTCCGAAAAGCCATATGTTGTAGTAAGATACTACTTAATAATTCTCCCCATTTTTGTAAACAGAATTGGTAAAGGAGAAAAACAAGGATCACAATGAATTAAATAAAAGAATGTCAAGACTAGAGAATACATACCAGCTTTTAGTTTATACGATTTTACCAAGAAAAATCAATTTTGTTTCAAGGAGACGCATAGGTATAAGAATCTCCTACAATTCCACATCCGCTCTCCCCACAAAGATATTACATTTAAACACAAATTCAAAAGAACTCTCCCTCATTTGATGTCATTCCCAAAAGAACAACATGAGCGAACTTTACTCTAATCACAAGAGAAGGATTTTCTTTGGATATTAACAAACTTACTCTCCAGTTACAAACAAAGTAAATATGTATCCCAATATTTTTCTCTCTTCTTGCCAGTTAAAAATAAAGAAGTTAAAAATAGCGATTTTAATGTTAGAGGCACTAAGATACAAAATTTTATTGAGAAAAATAATCATCGACAAAAACTAACAATTAGTGCGATATGACTCTACATAAGAATTATAACTTCTTTATCCATGTACGAATGTAGAAATTAAAGTTCATCACTTTTCCCCTGGAGGTTATGCAATCAAGGAAGTAAGTAGATTTCTAGAGAACATCTTGCGGAATCCTGTGACTGGATATATTCAAAAAAAGTGTAATCGTGGAGAGATCAATACCACAATTCTCAAAATAGTTTACTCTTCTTTTGTAAGAGTTGAGAGCTTAACCTATGAGAAAATATGAGATGTATGTTCTATTCACAAGAATATGATAACATGGAACAAATCTCACAAAATAAGCAATACATATATATATAATCCATGAAGGTTAGGTATTGCAAGTCATTTTCCAAAATAAAATTTAATTAAATAAACTTAAACATGAAAGATGATAGTATTTGGAATAGCTAATATAACACATAAGAACTACTCCAAAAGCTAGTGTTCCTCCTTAAACAATAAGAATAAAAATTCCTACAAGGAGTTAACTAGTAAAAACAAAGAAGGAGCTAAGCATCATCTTCTTCTTCACTCCGACTCACTTCAATAAGCTTGAATTTTCTCCTTTTCATCCTTAATCTCGGGAAACTTTGTACTCAACAAACACATTTATTCATGTACACATTTTACCTTGTTGTCTACCTTTTTAATACTTTTGAGAATCTTCTGTAGAAGTTCCAAGGAGGTAGGATCACAAGTACCGATTGAGGATGGAGAACGACTTCTTCTTCTTTTGAGATCATTGTTCCTCATGCGATTAAAGGAAGTCTGTAGAACGGGAGTAGGAGAGCCAATTGAAGTTCCAGTAGGATCAATGTCTTAGTATTGACAAATTCTCATGACAAGAGAAAGAAATCCTAATTTATTTTCATAGAGTTTCATAATGGCCATTTGAAGGATAATCCAACCACATATATCAAGACCTTGAACTTCAATATCGAGAAAATAAACCAATTCTGAAAATTCATGTCCCCAACGATCATGTTCAATAGTGGAAGGACAAAGGTTTGGAATTCCAAGTTTTCCAAAAAAAATCCATGCATGGAGAGATCCTCAGTAGGGAATTTCCAATTTTTCCAACTAATACTTCTTCCACTAATTTGATGAGAAAATTTTACATGATGGCTTCTCTTCCCCTGGCCTTTGAAAAGTGAAATTCCCTATAAGAAGACAAGTATGGTGCAAACAATTTTTTATCTACTCCACTAACTCTTCTTCCGATCATGGTTTTGAAATAAAACTTCTCAAGATTAACATCATGGACATTTGCATAGAACACTCTTGTGAGAACGTCAAATCTTTTACCATGACCATCAAAGATATCACCAAGGTTATAATTTTCAAAACAAAATAGTTCATTAGCATGCAATTGATACTTGACCAACTTCTTTTCAAGTAAAAATCCTCTAGAATTTTTTTTGTCATAAGCCTTATCACAATCATTATTCACAAAGACTATTCTACATGATCTATGATTACTAGAATCACCTTCTTCCTTGAAATTGGATGATACAAGATAAAACTCCTTAGAGTTTGAAAACGTGGGGGGTACAACTATTAATAACAAGAGTTACAACTTAATGAATTCCGAGAGTTACAACTTAATGAATCTCAATTAAGAATTATATCAAGAGTTTATATCGCTTTCTCTCACAATCAATATGTAAACGGAAACTAGTCTGTGAACCTGATTATATTGTAAGAGTACTTGGACGATACCAAAGATAAATATCCAAGATCAATCAAGTTGTATCCAACAATTAAGATGGACGTATCTAATATGATTGATTTTACGTACAACTAGTGGTATTTTAATTAAAAAAAGACTATGACATCATTGATGACCTCATCCCGCGTGGGTGTTGTCCACCCTAGGACCAAACGGTAATATTCAGGACCAAACAATAATATATATTTTCAAAAAGGACCAAAAAGATAATTGACTTGGTCAACAGGACCAAACTAACTTAATTATAATTTTTCTATGACTAAATGGTATTTCTTACTTGATTCTTTTAGTTGAGTTCCTTTATAGCGTAAGAGTTGCTTTAACTTAAATGAAGACTTTAAACCAATCTGCCTCCCACATAAAAGCCTATATGTGATTTCCGCTCTGATCGTTAGATCAAGGTGAGATAGAAAATCGTTTGCAGTAGACTAGGTCTAGCAAACCTCAAAATCCGGTACTTATGACTCCCGAAGAGCATCCTGGATTATTATTCACCTCATAAGTAAAACCTACTCCGATTTCAACAAAGAATCGTTATAGAGGAATTAACTTGTGGAATCACAAAGTCCAAGACGAAGAACTTTGCGATTTCTATCAATCTTACCTGATTGGAGTGAGACTCAAAAATCAGTAGAAAGATTGGGATACCCGAAATAACAAGATAAAGATAGTTGTACCTGGCTTCAAGAATATCTAAGCAAAGTATTTTTAGTCGCTAAACTTAAAGAGGTTTAAAGGATAGGACAACTCTAGGTTACAACTAAAACACTCAAGAAGAATGTCTGGGATTAAAAAATCCCAGTTGCTTGAGGTTCTCTTTTCATAGACTTTCAAGATCGAAGGTTGCTTTAGATTTAAGCTTAGGTAGCTTTGGAATCAAACAATCTTTTTCCACCGTTAGATGAAAAATCAACTTGAGATAAACACAAAAAAAGATACACTTTGGTTCGGATGAACCGTAACCAAACCATGTATAATGACTTGTTCATGAATGGTTAGCCAAAACTATCCAGACGAACCATAAGCCTAACCATTTTCATTTAACACTTTTAGACTTTAATCTTGAGTCACAACCATAGGTTATAATGTGATCAAATTCAAAAGGCGGGGGTATAACAACCACACCCAATAATTCGTTCGGCAATCTGTATGGACTAAATCCAATATTATTCCGAGAGCACCAGCTTATAAAGCGAGATCAACCAAGAAAGATATCAAAGAGTTATATCCCTTTATCTCAAATCAATCAGCAAATCAAACAGATAGAAATCTATGAGCCTGATTGATATGAAAAATACTTGGACGTTACCAAAGACTAATGCCCAAGCGCCAATAAATTTATATCCAACAACCAAAGGTCGGATTTACCAATTGATTGAACTATGCACAACCTGTGATATTTCAATTATATAAACAAATATAATGAAGAAAAGAAATAACACAGACACCATAAATTTTGTTAACAAGGAAACCGCAAATGCAGAAAAACCCCGGGACCTAGTCCAGATTGAACACCATACTGTATTAAGCCACTACAGACACTAGCCCACTACAAGTTAACTTAGGACTGGAATGTAGTTGAGACCTAAACAAGTCTCACACCGATTAAGGTACAGTCGCGTTCCTTACGCCTCTAAAACCACGCCTCTAAAACCACGCCGGATTCTGCGCACTTGATTCCCTTAGCTGATCTCACCTACAACTAAGAGTTGCTACGACCCAAAGTCGAAGACTTATAAACAAATATGTCTCCCACAGATAAGTCTATTCTGATAGATAAATTTGTCTCCCACAGAAGTACCTATGAAGTTTTATTTTGTCTTTTGATAAATCAAGGTGAATAGGAACCAATTGATAATCCGGTCTTATACTCCCGAAGAGAAGCCTAGAAATATCAATCACCTCACAATAACTTAACTATATGGTGGTAGAAGAAGTTATTGTGGGACCACAAAGTCTGAGACGAAGAACTTTGTGATTACTTTTTGAAAAAGCAGGGGTACAACAACCACACCCAATATTTCGTCAGGCAATACGTATGGACAACTCCAACACAATTCAAAGAGAATCAACTAGACAGTCAGACTCAATCACGGAAAATTATCCAAGAGTTATATCTTTGTTTATCAATGTAATCAGTAAATCAAACCGATAGAAATCCGCGAGCCTGATTATTATGAGAAACAACTTGAACTGTACCAAAGACCAATATTCAAGTGTCAATCAATTTCAATCAACAACCAAAGGTTGGATTTACCAATTGATCGAACTACGCACAACCTGTGATATTTCAATTATATAAAATATAATGCGGAAAAGAAATAACACAGACACCAGAAATTTTGTTAACAAGGAAACCGCAAATGAAAAAAAAAACCCGGGACCTAGTCCAAATTGAACACCACACTGTATTAAGCCGCTACAGATACTATCCTACTACAAGATTAACTTGGGACTGGAATATAGTTGATCCCTAACAATTCTCACACTGATCAAGGTATAGGCACGTTCCTTACGCCTCTGAATCCCAGCAGAACTCTACGCACTTGATTCCCTTAGCTGATCTCACCCACAACCAAGAGTTGCTACGACCCAAAGTCGAAGACTTATAAACAAATATGTCTCCCATAGGAAAGTTTATTCAGAATCTTCAGATAGATAAATCTGTCTCCCATAGAATTACTTATGAAGTTTTGTTCCGTCTTATGATAAATCAAGGTGCACAGGAACCAATTGATAATCCAGTCTTATATTCCCGAAAAATAGCCTAGAAATATCAATCACCTCACAATAACTTAACTATATGGTAGTAGAACTTGTTATTGTGGAATCACAAAGAATGAGACGAAGAGCTTTGTGTTTACTTTTTATATCTTACCTATTGGAGATAAATCTCGAGCCAATCTTAGAGAAGATAGTACTCAATACGATAGAACAAGTAAGATCAGAATACGTAACTACAGAGAAAATAGTTGGATCTGGCTTCAGAATCCCAATGAAGTCTTTAAGTCGTTAACCTAAAATGGTTGTAGGAAAAACCTAGGTTAAAGGAGAATCGACTCTAGTACGCAACTAGTATCACACATGAGGTGTGGGGATTAGGTTTCCCAGTTGCTAGAGTTATCTTTTATATAGCCTTTCAAATCAGGGTTTGCTTAGTTAACTTAGAAACAAATCATTCTTTATTCACCATTAGATGAAATCCTGATTTAAGATGCAAGCTAAGTTTTGCTTGAAGCCACGACAATATCTCTCCACCGTTAGATGGACTTATCTTGTCATACAAAAATGAAATATACTTCATTTAGATATGGGTAACCGTACCTAAATGTGTACATATGGTTGGCTCAATAATAGTTAACCAAAGTTAGTCATATGAACACTTTTGTCTAATCCACATTCATCTAACACATCTAGATCAACTATGATGATCAATCAATCATGAATGATAATCAAAGAATCTAATTGTGTTCTTCATAGAGTTGTTCAATTGTTAACAATCACATAAAAGTCTATATGATCCAATTGAAGCAAAATCAGAATGATTCGAAAGAATCAATTCATGAACATTTAAGCCACGGTTTGCAAGATTGCATTCCTTATTATATAAATGTATTTGTTCATGAGTATGAAATCATACTTTGCCGATTTTAGAACTTGAACCACTTAAGTTTGTAAACGGGTACGCAAACTTAAGTTCCAGACATTGGTCATGAACCAACAGTTTGCAAACGGGTACGCAAAATTTAGTTATGGACCAAACTCAGGTGAATAAGTTCACAAATGGGTATGCAAACTTAGTTACCGGACTTCAACAGTTAAATCAGTTTGCGAACGGGTATGCAAATTTAAGTACCCTGACTTAACAATTGAAACAGTTTGGGAACGGGTATGCAAACTTAGTTTCCGGTCTTGAATTATATCAAAACAGTTCGCATACTTAGTAAACTTACTGTAATGTATCCAGACACGGATTTTAGATTTAAACTTCCAATTCAATCATTTAAACATTCTTAGAATACGACAATGGATGTCTCACACACACCATTAGCTAATAAGCAATTTTCAAGTGATCGAATGATCAATACGAAACTTTCCAAGTCGACATCAAATGATTGTCTCACACAAATCATGTAAGATGTTTCAAGGCAATTTCCATATGATCATCTTTTGACATAATGTCAAGTATACTGATGAATATATCTAAGTCAGAAAGCTATCAACTCGTATTTCACGAAATAGATAAGCGAGTTAAACTCAACTCGAAATATCAAATGTGTATGATACGAAAGACTACATCGTATACGACTTTTGTCTCAATTGGAGATAAGTAAGAATATAATAGACTTCTGAGTGATAGATAAGTTTTAGTCTCCACATACCTTTTGTTAATGAATTTCCTTCGAGTTCTTCAGTAGATCTTCGTCTTTAGTTGTAAGCGCCGTGAAGTCTAAAGCTCAACTATACAATCTATCCTAGTACGAAACTCCTATAGGTAGACTAGAAATCAAGACTATAGTTTTGATCAACTAAACTTGACAAACAAGCTTGAGATATCAACGCTTGCGAGTTCGACCAAGCAGTGCTCTAAAAATCCCCCCCTTTGTCAATTTTAGTGACAAAACTATCAATGCATATGGATTACAAAATAAATTAGACTTTGTAGCTTCTCATCCATCATGCTTGATTTCCTTGGTTCTTCAACGTTACTTGAATTCTTTGCCACTCCAAGTATTCCAGTGACTCTCAATGTGCTCGACCCAGCATCATTGTTGTTGAAGATCCGTAGCTATAACAATAACCAACAAGATAGTTTCGTATTGTACAGTGTCATAGTATTATTACACATCATCAAAGTTCAATTGTACCACAACTTTGAAAATAATACTATGGTGATATGTATCACTCCCTCTTAGTCAATAATTCATCTCACAATGAAAACCACTCCCCCTTACATAATGATCCATAAACCATATGTATCTAGTGTGAACTACAAAATAATTCTCCCTCTTTTTGTCAATGTAAATTGGCAAATGTACAAAAATTATGGGATCATAATGAAATTCTCATAGAGATACTTCATGACTAAAAGAGAATATATCAACTTTGTTTCGATGATTTCACATAGTCGAAACTTAGTGTATTCACCAAGGAGATAATAAAGATACAAGATAACTCCTACAATATTCCACAGCCGCACTCCACACAAAGATTTGGCAATAAAGCACAAGTTCAATTAAGAACCCTCCCCCATAAAATGTCATTCCCAAAAGGAACAACAAGAGCGACCTTACTTTCACAAGAAAATAAGGATTTCTTTGGACATTAACAAATCACATGAAACATGAATTTGTATCTAGAAAACTCGAATAAATTAATCCACAAGGAAAACTCATAGATTAATTCAATCGGAATTGCTCATCATAAGAAAACTTATGGAGCCATACAGTACATTCACAAAAAAGTGGATCCGGGAAAGATCAATACTGCGGAATATTCAAAAGTACATTCTATTTTCCATCAAAATTTGCATAATGACACAATAGACTTAACTTTTGAGCAAATATGGAACAATCACAGTTCACGGACGTGAACCACACATCCCATACAAAATTATTTTTGCAATATATAAAACCAATAAAGATTAATACTGCAAGATCATCTTTCAAATAACTTAGAATTTAAATAATAAATCTAAAAACATTGCAAGATGAAAATCCGTTGACAATAGCTATGTGTAGTCACAATAATTGCTATTTAAAACCCTAGTTATCTTTCTTAAAAACATAAGAATAAATTCTCATAAGAAGTTTCCTAGGCTTTAAGATCCTTGAAAAATTCTTTATCGTCCCAGAACTCCTTGTCGTCAATAGACATTGGTACGTAAGGTTCATGAAGAATGGAGTCAATCCCAACATACCTTCTTGACTGATGGCAAACCAGGGACTTCTGAATTTCAAGAGTTCTTAACACAATAGCCTTTATTTGCTGCATCTCCATCCTTGTTTCTTTCATCTCTTCAAGAACACCAGAAAACTTCTGAAGATTTGAGGGATTAACCCTTGGTTTCTTCATGTTCTTCCTTTTTCTCTTTAAAGTTGTAGAGGGATGAGATTTACCTTTTTCCTTCATGATTGATGGCTTAACAATCATATTGTCATCTTTTCCATCAGAATACATCATGCTTGGAGTTTCCATGGAAATTGATAGAATGCTCAAACTATCTCAACAAGCAGTCTTTGATATATATAAAAATTAGAGAAGGAAAAAAGGAATGTAGGGTTACGGAACCTATATACAGAGTAGGATTCACGTACGACCAATTCACAACCCTAGAAAAAGGTAGAATTGTCGAATTTAACCCTCTTTTTATAATCAAACAGGGTAAATCTTTTCAATACCATGAATAGCTTATCAGAAAATAAGAAATAAAAAACAAAAAGAAAATACTCTAAAAATTTTTTTTTTTAAATCCCGATCAACCACACTTGTCTCTTTGATTTCGGGCATATAGATAAGGTGTACCATCAACACACTTAGACTATGTTGGGGTGAACAATAATTTGTCCTCCATGTGATTCCTGAACGGAAATCTCCATTCCCTGTTTTATAGATTGCTTAGACCTAGTTCTTTTCTGCAAAGGTCTAATTACTTCTTCGGAGATGAGTTAAATTTACTTACCTCTGACGGATTTGTATTTAGAACAAATTTGAGATTGTTCGGAGATTGATTTTCTCTCCGTTGTAGTTTGTTGACATATCTTACTTTATGCTTGTACTTATAACACTTAGAGAGTTCATTACCATTTAAAGTACAATAAGAACATGTCAATGTTGATGACTGTTCAGGTACCGTGGAACACGATGCTAGGCATAACGAAGTACTTGAAACCTGTGAACAACAGTTTTTGTTAGACAAAGTAAATTCTATTTCATCCTCCAAGGCTATCGAAGAAGATTTTCCGGAAAGGACATCAAAATTGATATGAGTATTGCTACAGTCATCAAAATTGATCTTTTCACAAAGGAGTGCTACACTTGATTTTTCGTCTTCATTTGAATCATAATGATCAAACATTTCATCAAGAGTTATAGCAAGACCTTTGTTTCCAGTATATTTTCTACGATTCGGACATTCATTAGATTCGACAATATTTCTTTTTTTAGGAGGAACACGGTCGTGAGGCTTAACTGATGACCTAGGCTTATCTCTAGTGAACCGTTTACTCCTCTTTAACAGAAGATCTCTAAACTGTCTTGTGATTAGAGGAACTGAGTTGTCAAGATCTTCATCTGAAGAATCAGTCTCAATCGGATCATCCACTGAATTGCCAACACTTTTACTTTTATCAAGTAATTTAGTGTTCTTTTGTGCTTTAAAAGCAATATCCTTTCCAGTTTTGGATGTAAGCTCATGATCAAAACTCTTTATCTTTCCAACAAGTGTATTTATGGAAAGCGTATTAAGGTAATTTCCTTCAACAATGGCATGTTTCTTAGAATCGTATTTGGCTGGCAACGATCTGAGAATTTTCATCACAATGTCCTTTTCAAGAATAGCCTTACCCAATGCAAAAGATGCATTTACAATTTGAGACACTTTGTGATTAAACTCATAAAATGATTCTTCATCGGCCATACGAAGGTTTTCCCAATCATAATTTTGGTTTTGAAGCCTAACTTCTTTCTCAGAGGAATTTCCTGCGAATACAGTTTCTAAGATATCCCAAGCATCTTTAGACTTAGTGCACGTAGTCACATGGTGCTAAAGATATGGGGTAATGGCATGGATAATAGCATTTAATCCGTCAGAATTTTTCTTTGCAGCGAGAATCTCGGCAAGATCATATGCACCAATATACTTTGGAACAATTATATCGCCTTCTATAACCACCGGAGGATTATAACCATAAACTATACAAACCCATGATTGAAAATCACGTGCTTCGATAAAGGCACGCATAGAAATTTTCCATCATAAGTAATTCGAGCCATCGAAGACTGGCGGTATGTTTATAGAGATAACACTTCTGTCCATAGAGTCAGATTGCTACAAACACAGACTTATGAGGTCTTAGAGTGTTTGCCTGCTCTGATACCAATTGAAAAAGCGGGGGTACAACAACCACAACCACGCCCAATATTTCGTTAGGCAATCTGTATGGACAACTCCAACACAATTCTAAGAGAATCAACTAGACAGACAGACTAAATCACGGAAATTTATCCAAGAGTTATATCTATGTTTCTCAATGTAATCAGCAAATAAAACAGATAGAAATCCTCGAGCCTGATTATTATGAGAAAAAACTTGAACGGTACCAAAGACCAATGTTCAAGTGTCAATCAATTTCAATCAACAACCAAAGGTTGGATTTACCAATTGATCGAAAAACGCACAACCTGTGATATTTCAATTATATAAAATATAATGCGGAAAAGAAATAATACAGACACCAGAAATCTTTTTAATGAGGCAACCGTAAATGCATAAAAACCCCGGGACCTAGTCCAGATTAAACACAACACTATATTAAGCCGCTACAGACACTAGCCTACTACAAGATTAACATCGAACTGGAATATAGTTGAACCCTAACCAATCTCACACTGATTAAGGTACAGTTGCGTTTCTTAAGCCTCTGAATCCCAAAAGGACTCTACGCACTTGATTCCCTTAGCTGATCTCACCCACAACCAAGAGTTGCTACTGATGTGATTTTATGTTGTTGTAAAAAGTGATAAGTAGAGTTCGTTCAACTCGGACTTGTGAAGATTCGAGTTTTTAAATTTAATAAAAATATATACAAAAATATTACAAAGGTGCGAGAGTTACTGGGACTTAGGATTCCGCCAAATTTCATTCATGTAATTCAAATAATAATTCCAATCAATTATAGCGCAAATATTAAAAAAATATGGACTCTTATTCTTTGCCAAAAGTAGATTTTTGAAAAGCAATGACTGTAAATCAAAAGCATGATGTATCAAAAATACATTGACCAAGCATACATCATCAAACAATATCACACCCATTCAATAAAAATCATAAATCAATTAAAAATCAATGCAAATAGTAATAAAAGAA
>JAJJMB010005553.1:312495-380631 GCA_023531105.1 Papaver atlanticum | reverse complement strand
GAGTCCGCATAACACTCGTCCCTTGGGTTGCATTTATCAACTTTTCGAGCCAATTTCGCCGCAAAAGCTTATTTCTTCAAAAAACACCTACAAAGAAATAAAATACCAAAATAAGTACAAAAAAGGGTACTAACATTATACACAATAGAGATGAAAATAGACACATAAATGCGTCTATCATTTACGACCCAAAGTCGAAGACTTATAAAGCAATTTGTCTCCCACAGAAAAGTCTATTCAGATAGATAAATTTGTCTCCCGTAGAAATACTTATGAAGTTTTGTTCCGTCTTATGATAAATCAAGGGTCACAGGAACCAATTGATAATCCGGTCTTATATTCCCGAAGAACAACCTAGAAATATCAATCACCTCACAATAACTTAACTATATGGTAGTAGTAAAAGTTATTGTGGAATCACAAAGAATGAGGCAATTAGCTTTGTGATTACTTTTTATATCTTACCTATTGGAGATAAATCTCGAGCCAATCTTAGAGAAGATAGTACTCAATACGATAGAACAAGTAAGATCAGAATACGTAACTACAGAGAAAATAGTTGGATCTGGCTTCAGAATCCCAATGATGTCTTTAAGTAGTTAAACTAAAATTGTTTTAGGAAAAACTTAAGTTAAAGGAGAATCGACTCTAGTACGCAACTAGTATCACACACGAAGTGTGGGGATTAGGTTTCCCAGTTGCTAGAGTTATCCTTTATATAGCCTTTCAAATCAGGGTTTGCTTAGTTAACTTAGCAACAAATCATTCTTTATTCACCATTAGATGAAATCCTGATTTAAGATGCAAGCTAAGTTTTGCTTGAAACCACGACCATATATCTCCACCGTTAGATGGACTTATCTTTTCATACAAAAATTAAATATACTTCATTTAGATATGGGTAACCGTACCTAAATGTGTACATATGGTTGGCTCAATAATAGTTAACCAAAGTTAGTCATATGAACACTTTTGTCTAATCCACATTCATCTAACACATCTAGATCAACTATGATGATCAATCATGAATGAATGATAACCAAAGAATCTAATTGTGTTCTTCATAGAGTTGTTCAATTGTTAACAATCACATAAAAGTCTATATGATCCAATTGAAGCAAAATCAGAATGATTCGAAAGAATCAATTCATGAACATTTAAGCCACGGTTTGCAAGATTACATTCCTTATTATATAAATGTATTTGTTCATGAGTATGAAATCATACTTTGCCGATTTTAGAACTTGAACCACTTAAGTTTGTAAACGGGTACGCAAACTTAAGTTCCAGACATTGGTCATGAACCAACAGTTTGCAAACGAGTACGCAAAATTTAGTTATGGACCAAACTCAGGTGAATAAGTTCACAAATGGGTATGCAAACTTAGTTCCCGGACTTCAACAGTTAAATTAGTTTGCGAACGGGTATGCAAACTTAAGTACCCTGACTTAACAATTGAAACAGTTTGGGAACGGGTATGCAAACTTAGTTTCCGGTCTTGAATTATATCAAAACAGTTTGCATACTTAGTACACTTACTGTAATGTATCCAGACATGGGTTTTAGCTCTTAACTCCCAATTCAATCATTTAAACATTCTTAGAAGACAACAATGGATGTCTCACTCACACCATTAGCTAATAAGCAATTTTCAAGTGATCGAATGATCAATACGAAACTTTCCAAGTCGATATCAAATAACTGGCCCACAAAACATGTAAGATGTTTCAAGGCAATTTCCACATGATCATCTTTTGACATAATATCAAGTATAATGATGAATGTAGCTAAGACAAAAAGCTACCAACACGTATTTCGAGAAATAGATAAGCGAGTTAAACACAACTCGAAATATCAAATGTGTAAGATACGAAAGACTATATCGTATACGACTTTTGTCTCAATAGGAGATAAGTAACAATAGAATAGACTTCTGAGTGATAGATAAGTTTTAGTCTCCATATACCTTTTGTTGATGAAGTTCCTCCGAGCTCTTCAGTATATCTTCGTCTTCAATTGTAAGCGCCTTGAAGTCTAAAGCACAACTATACAATATATACTAGTCCGAAACTGTTATAGGTAGACTAGAAATCCAAACTATAGTTTTAATCAACTAAACTTGACAAACAAGATTGAGATAGGAACGCTTGCAAATTCGACCGAGCAGTGCTGTAACAGTTTTTATATCTTACCTATCGGAGATAAATCTCGAGCAAATCTTAGAGAAGATAGTACTCAACACGATAGAACAAGTAAGATCAGAATACGCAACTACAGAGAAAATAGTTTGGTCTGGCTTCACGAATCCCAAATGAAGTCTTCAAGTCGTTAACCTAATATGGTTTTGGAAAAACCTAGGTTAAAAGAGAATCAGCTCTAGTACGCAACTAGAACACAGGAAAGTGTCAGGATTATGTTTTCCAGTTGCTAGAGTTCTCCTTTATATAGTCTTTCAAATCAGGGTTTGCTCTCAATCAGAGCTAAGATAGCTTTGTAACAAAGCATTCAATATTCACCGTTAGATGAAATCTTTATTTAAGATTCAAGCTAAGTCTGTTTAGAAATAAAGCAATTAATCTCCATCATTAGATGGTCTTAGCTTGCTACACACAAATGAAATATACCTTCATTTAGATATGGGTAACCGTACCTAAACGTGTATATTGAGTTGGCTCAATAACAGTTAACCGAAATTAGCCATATGAACACTTTTGACTTAACCACGTTCATCTAACACTTCTATATCAAATATGATGATCAATCAATCATGAAAGATAATCAAATGAATCTAATTGTGTTTCTCATAAAGTTGTTCAATTGTTCACAATCTCATAGAAATATATTTGAACAAATTGAAACAAAATCGGATTGATTCATAATCGTACAAAGTACTTATACAAGAATCAATTCATGAACATTAAGCCACGGTTCGTAAAGATTGCATTCCTTAATTCATAAATGTTTTAGTTCATGACTATGAAAAACATAATTTAACGATTTTAAAACTTGAACCACTATGTTCGCAAACCAGGTACGCGAACAACAGCTCCGGACCTTGGCCTTGTCCAATCGTTCGCATACTAGGTACGCGACCAGCAGTCCCGAACCCAACTCAGGTAGAACTAGGGCTGCACATGGGACGGGACGGTATGGGTTTTTGCCTAGCTTAGTACCTGTACCTTGTATCTGTGTAGTACGGGACGGGACAGGACTTGTATCTGTTTAACTCGGTACGGGACGGGACGATACCGGTTCTTTACCTGAAGAACATGTACAAAAAAAAAAAAATACTTGAAAGTTCTAAGTTTAAAAACTTTAACTGTTAAGAACTTAAGAGTCCTAAAACCTGAATTCATACAAAGCAAAATAATTGACAGTTTTAAGCTTAAAAACTTTAACTGTTAAGTGCAACAACATCAACTGTTTAAGACTTCAAGTAAAAAAACAGAAACCAAAGCAAAAAACAGCATTTCGTCTTTGGCAATTGACCACTTTCATAAGTTTGCTGCAACAGAAAACGACCTCCATCTCCAAGCATCAAGCATCCAAGACCTCTGACAATTGAACCACACCCAAGATGTCTGCAACAACAATTTATATTTCAGTTAGTGTTTTGAAGTTACTCTAATACGCACAAAGGGCATCGAACCAAGCAACAATTAATATATCAATCAACCATTGATTCAAATAAATCATAATCAAACAAAGAAAAGTTTAAATTACCTTCCTAATCCTTAGAAACCAGGAGATGCAACAGTTGTGGAGGAAGAAAATCTAACAGTAGCATCGAAAAATATCTTTAAGCACTTCAGAAGACCTCTGGCATATTTCCAATCCTCTTCATATGGAGCATGTTGACGAGGCTTTTTATTCTTGTTGTTGGTCTTTTTCTTCCCCTTTTTATTACAATCCTCCTTAACTTCCTCCTCAGATTTAGAACTAGAGTAATCCTCAAAAGCATTATCAATTCCCATGTCATAATTATCGGTATCAGGTAAAGCATTTTTCCTTGATTCTTCAAATATGTACTTCTGTCTAAAGTCCCTATCATGCTTTTCTAACCTTTTGAAAACCTTTTCATACTTTTCAGCAGCTTCTAACATTAAATAAGTACTATTCCATCTACTTTTCACATCCAAGATCAAACCTTGCTTATATTCAATCTTTTCTAATTCACAACAATATTTAAACTTATTCAACCTAGCAGGAGATCTAGTTACATATTTGATAACTGACCTGATCCTACATATCGACTTATTGCAGAGTCTTACTGCATCTTTTGTCACGATGGAAAGAACATGAGCTGCACATCTGACCTAGTAAGAGTGAAGTGAACAAATCAGAAATGAAATGTACACATACATTGAAATGAACACATGCATTGAAAAGTTACAGATATACATGCAAATATTAGAATTTAGAAATGAACAAATCAGAAAAACTAACTTACGTGCAAATATTCGGCTCTAACTGGAGCTGAAGTCCAACCAATCACACTTTGCTTCAAATATTCAATTGCCTTCGTATTAGCACTAGCGTTGTCTAGAGTAACCCCAAACACATCCTCAAGACCCCAATCCAATAAACATCTTTCCAACATTTGACCACTATCACTGCCTATGTGACCTTCAATTTGACAAAACAAGATGATTCTCTTTTGTAACTTCCAATTTTGATCAATAAAATGAACAGTTACACAGATGTAGTTATAATTGTTAGGTGAAGTCCATGTGTAGGTTTTCAAGGACACCCTCATTTTGGAAGCTGCAAAGTAACGTTTCAAACTAAATTTCTCATCAACATAGAGTTGTAACAAATCCCTATAAATGGTCATATGACTCGGCATTTTGAATCTAGGCTCTAACATTAGCGAATAGTCCCTAAACCCTTCACCTTCAACAATTCTAAATGGCTTCTAATCAACAATGATAAACACAACAAGAGCCCTTCTGCACGCTTCCTGACTGAAATTAGATGCAATCAATTTACTATCCTCACCTGGCCTTTGGGGTTCAAACATCAATAACTGTTGTCCTTCCACCTTCTTCTTATTAGGATTCTGGGTGCAATGCCTCAAGTGTTTCCATAACCCAGACGTACCATTCTTTTGACTACCGGATTTCAATTTCTTGTTACAATGCTTACACTGTGCCCATTCCCCATCTAATTTTATAAAATCCTTCCAATATTTTGAACTGGATTTCGTCTTCGCGGCTACATCAACAGAAGGAGTTATAGCTTCATTTGGATCTCCTTGTGTAGCTTGATGAGCATCAGCAGAAGGTGCAGGTACAAATGTAGGGTGAATTGAGGAACCAACTTCAGTTGCAGCACTTTGAGTTGTATTTGCATCATCCTGAAATGAAAAAACAAGTTAAAGTGTTAAACTGAGAGCTCATCCATCTGAAATATATACAATGGATATCTATGAAAGTATAACAGGGCCATCGTATCCATACAGGCAACAAATAAGAAGGTACACCAGATTATGAGTGACAAATGTTATAGTTAATTGATATTTTCACCAGTGTAACTCAGTAGAATGGTAACTCATTTATCTCCATATCAATCAGATTAGATTATTGCAAATTCATCTATTTCATCACCAAAACTATTCAAATTAAAGCAAAAAGAATAACCACCGTTGGTATTACTCCATAGTCCATGGACTCTCTCTCAAAATCACCAGACCTTACTCAAAATCCATAGAGTCACAAACTATACTAAAATATCTTAAAATCTGCCATTAAATTCAGACAATGGAGATTAAGAACCACAAACAATGGTCATAGCTCCTAATCTGCCATAAATTCAGACACAAAATCAGAAAACAAGAAATTCCTTAATCTTGAAAAAAAAAGGATACAAACCCTAACCATATATTGAAGAACAACTGAAAATCAAATCCAAGTTAAAACAAAACCCTAGCTAAACTCAGAATCAGAAAATCAAATCGAATACCTGATGTGTGTATCAACTGATGAACAAACTGATGATCAGTTCTTCCAAGTTCCAACCCTAAAATCGAAAAAAAAAATCATATTAGAACAAAAAATATTATAATCGATCAACAAATTGAAATCCTAAAATCGATTTTGAAACCCTAAGATCCTAATACAGATGATAAACAAACCCTAAGATCGATTTATAAAAGACTTACAAGTAAATCAATACTGAATTCCTTATACAGATGATGATGGCTTACTGCTAAAGTAAATCGAGAAACTGAAAGTTTTAGTGACTTCGACGATGGCCTCTTCTCTTCTCTTCTCTGAGAGGAAAATGAAAATCTGAGAGAGGGAAGAAGAAGAAGGAAATGAGGAGAATACGATAGAAAAACTGAGAAAGGGTATAACCCCTACTATCAACGGCAAGGATTTAATCCTAATATCAACGGATATAGATCCTCGGTACTACGGGACAGGACGGGATTATCCTAGAACCGTTACTTGTACCTACTCTAGGCACGGTACCAGTTTTTGGTACTTGTACCTGTCCCATCTAACTACAGTTCTGTTATGGTTCCTACGTTCCGGTACGATTCCATGGGACGGGACGGTTCCTGTGCAGCCCTAGGTAGAACCATTCGCATACAAGGTACGCAAACAAGGTTCCCAGACCTTAACAGTTAAAACCGTTCGCATACTAGGTACGCAAACAAGGTTCCCGGACCTGCACTACAAAACATTTCACATACTAGGTATGCATACTGTGTTGTATCCATACATGGTCAATTGTTCTAAACTCCCATTTCAATCATTGAAACATCCTTAGAAGACGACAATAGCTGTCTCACACAAACTATTAGCTTCAAGTAATTTTCAAGTGATCGAATGATCAATACGAAACTCTCCAAGTCGACATCAAATGATTGTCTCACACAAATCATGTAAGATGTTTCAAGTCAATTTCCACATGATCATCTTTTGACTTAATATTTAGTTTCCAACAAATAAATTATTCCAACTAAACTTGTCAAGAATAATGATGAACATAGTTAAAGAAAAAAGCTTCCAACACATATTTCGAGAAATAGATAAGCGAGATAACCTCAGCTCATAATATCAAATGTGTATAATGTAAAAGTTTACATAGCTATACGACTTAGTCTCATTAGGAGATAGAATAGAATATACTTTGAGTGTTAGATAAGTTTTAGTCTCCACATACCTTTTGTTGATGAAGTTCCACCAAGCTCTCCTCAGTAGATCTTCGTCTTCAATGGATGAATGTCGTGAAGTCTAAAGCTTAACTACACATTCTATCCTAATCCGATACATAGCTATAAGTAGACTAGAAATCAAGACTATAGTTTTAATCAACTAAACTTGATAAACAAGCTCGAGATAGCAACGTTTGCGAGTTCGACCGAGTAGTGCTCTAACACAAATTTGTCTAGAGGTGTTTTTAGAAAGTTATTCAAATGATGATTATCTCATAGAAATAATTCTAATGTATCTGAAAATATTTGACTGGGTAAGTATGTGTACTGGTACGTATACTTACTTCCAGTTCGTGAGTTATTTTTCTGATAGTACGTATACCGGGTATGTGTATCCTTAAGACAAAAACAGTTCAGAAACTTTTGGTATCCATACTAGGTATGTGTACCTTCCTGAGTTCATGAGTCAACATAACTTTTTGGTATCCATACTGGGTATGTGTACCAAAGGTTGTTATTGTACTATAGCTACGCTGATACGTTTACTACGGCTCCGGACCTATAACGGTTATGCCAGTACGTGAGCTGGTGTGTGTACTGTCCTGTATCCATATTTACAGTACTTCTATATCTCTCTAATAATCGAGTTGAAACATTCCTGAATAACATCAATGACACATATCACTGTTCCAGGCTATTTTCAAATGATTAACTTGAATCATGATTTAGGTCATAAACAATAAATTTTTCTTAACCAAATTCATCAAGTTTTAAACAAATGTTCTTAAGCTTAGTCATTCATATTTAAAGAATAATCAACTTGACTCAAAATTTCTATTGTGCAATACTTTAAAGTCCACTTAGTCATGCGACTTAGTCTCATAGATAGAAAGGTGAAAACTTGAGTAATAGGTTGGTTCAGTCTTCACATACCTTTTGTCGATGATGTTTTCCAAATGTCTTCAGTTGATCTTCGCCTTCAAACGGTAGAACGCAGTAATGTATGATACTCAACTACACACCTCTAATCCTATTCCGAGACTTGACTAGATTTAGACTAGAAATTAAGATATAATTTTGATCAACTAAATTTGAAAACAAGCTTGAGATAGCAACACTTGTGAGTTCGACCGAGCAATGCTCTAACATAGTTTTTTTTTTTTATATCATCCCTTACTCTACCCGACCCATGCTTACTAGAAATAGTAAAAATTGAAGAAGAAGAATAAGAAGAAGAAGGATGAAACTTACTTGAGAAGCTCTTGTGTGATGGAAATCACCTCAATTGATGCTCTAAATAAAATAAAAAACTTGAATTCAACTAGGAATTGACAAGATTTATAGAAAAAAATTGCAACAAAAGTAAGAGTAAGGAAATTGGTTCCATAACCCTAGCCCATTCCTTTTACGTTCGCGAACTGTTGGAGAAGAAGAGATAAGAAACGTTCGTGAACCTTTGAACCTTATAAGAGCTATATGGGCTTGGACTGTTCCTAAACCACCACCAACAAATATATATATATATAGCAAAAAAATTATTAGATACTACAACTGACATTCATTGATGAGTCTTTATTGGCGAATTAAATTCAATCAATATTTGGGAAGAAATGGTTGGTAATACATAATCCTATGATCTATCAAGTGAGAGATATTTCTCTAAAAATATCCTAAGTGAGGCAATTATGACACCACAGGCGGATTTACTCATGTAGATAGTTCAAAAGTTATGGAGCAGAGCTTAAAAATATATGAAAAGGCTTTTAAATCAAAAGATATTAATGGCTCACATAAGACATACAGAGAGATTACACAAAACCAAAACACAAAAAACAATGAACTACTTATATGTTACTTACCCCACATCAAGTTATATAAATGATGGGGTGGTTCCAATATCTTGTTACCAAGAAGTTAGTGAGCAAGAAGATGCTCATGAATCATCTCAAAATGATAGTCGTCGCCTCTTGTACCCGGAGCATAATCAAACGAGTTATAATTCTTGGTCACACTTGAGACCTTCTATTCTTCCATTCTTGTTAATGAAGTGATCAAATAATTTAGTTTCATGACATGTGGAAGATGCCACATCTTTGCAGTTTTGTTTTTAGGGAATGTGCAAGATTTTTTGACATGACCAATTTATTTACACTTGAAACGAAACCTGTTAGAGTCCGAACAGTGCAAGGAATTAGTTTTTTTCATGATCACAACAAGACGGTGCAAGAATTTAAGAGTATTTTTAATGGCTATAAAAAGATCTTCGTCTATAAATCTACCTTTATTGTATTCCTTAATCAAATTGATAGAGAATTCTTTAAGACTGCTTGACCTACTACTCTTGACGGACGTATTCTTGACTTTGGTCCTTGTCAAAGGAACAATTATTTTTCCTTTAGATTCTTCATTCCCAATTATGAGATTGGAGGTCTCAGCAGGATTGAAACTATCTCGAAAATGGACAACTATTTTCTAAACGAGAATTTCTAAAGAATCCTTAAGGAACTCTGGTCTACGTTAGAGGTGAATGAAAGAAACCTTCCAAAGCAATTTCCCATCAGGATATGCTTTAAGGATCGAATACAAATACAGACTTGTTAGGTCTAACCGTGTTTGCCTGCTCTGATACCAATTAAAAACACGGGGTTACCAAGTACACCACCAACTTTTTCGTTCGGCAACCTGTATGGACAAATCTAATATAATTGCAAGTAGACCAACTTAATGATCATTGACAATATGTATATAGATTTTATATCTATATTTCTTCTCAATCAGTATGAATATAAACAAAGATTCCGTGAACCTGATTGTTAAGAAGAGTACTTGGATGACCTCAAAAATCAATATCCAAGATCAATCTAGTCGTATCCAAATAATCCAATCGGAACTCTGCCAAGTAATAAAACTTGTTATCTATCTTTCAAGATACGAATTCTATAAGAAACAAGTTTCGTAATCGATCATAATTATCTGGACGTATCTACTAAGATTGAATATGTACAACTTGCGTAAATCTAATTATAAAGATAAACAATATAATGCGGAAAAGGAAAAACACAAGACACCAGAAGTTCTGTTAACGAGGAAACCGCAACTACAGAAAAATTCCGGGACCTCGTCCATATTTGAACACCAAACTGTATTAAGTCGCTACAGACACTAGCCTCCTATTAGACTTTAGAATATAATGTAATTGAGACCAAATCCGCCCTATATTCAGTTACAGTTGCGCTCCTTAAGTCTCTTGAACCTCGCAAGGTTCTAAGCACTTGATTCCCTTAGTTGACGTCCTTTATAGCCTAAGAGTTTCTTCAGCCGAAGTTGAGACTTTTGATACCAATATGCCTCTAACAGATAAGCTAGCAAACCACATAAATCCAGAACTTACGACTCCCGAGAGCAGACTAGATTCTTAACCACCTCTCAAGAAAAATCGTCGAAGGATCAACTAAGATCAGTCTTTAGATATCTGGGACGAATAGAACTTTGTGATTACTATCTATCTTGCCTGAAAGAGATTACGAAAACTTCGATAATAGAAAAGCAAGATAAGGATATATGAACTATCATGGTAAATATAGTCGGACCTGGCTTCACAAATCCTCAAGGAAAAGTCTTTCAATCGTTAACCTAATTATGTTTCTCAGAGGAAACCTAGGTTCATATAGGACGACTCTAGCAATCAACTAAGACACAAAGTGTCATGGATTGAATTTCCCAGTTGAAGGAGCATCTCTATTTATAGCTTTTCAAGACTAAAGGTTTCTTAGAATTGATGCTAAAGTAACTTGAGAATCAATCAAACACTTTCTCTGTTTAGATGAAACACTTGTTAGGGTTCAATTAAAAATATGAGAAATAATCTTGAAAATACAATACAAGAATATACACTAAGATCTGATTACGAAGCCGTATATAATGACTGTTCAGTTTGGAAAATATGCCATATGAACAATAAGAAAAATGGTGTTCATTTAAAACACTTAAGAATTTAATCATGAGGCACACACATAAGTGTTTAAGTGATCAATGAAGTCTTAGAAGTTTTTAAGAGAGTCATGGCAATGCTAAATATATTTAAAAAATAAGTCTTTGAGCATCTGCTAAGTTCTACTAGGACTGTTGGTGAAACGGTTCATGAACCGTAAGGCTTGTTCACGAGTCAGGATACTACGGTTTGGGAACCGGGGTTGTTAGAGCATAGCTCGGTTGAACCCACCAAGCGTTGGTATTTCAAGATTGGTTGTCATATTTTAGTGTGTCAAAACTCATCTAAGACTCGCTTGATTATGTACTAGAGACAACTTCGTTTAGGTTAGACTACAAGTCTAGGAATGTTGAGACATACAAGTATTACTCAAAGACCTGAAGAACGTGAAGAACTAACGATCTACAACGACGACATCATCCTTCCTCTTGAGGTTAGTAACGTGAAGACTTGAACTATTTCATTCCTAACGTATCTTTCAAGTCGTGCTATATTGAAAACATAAATGCGAAGCTGCATATTTGATATATTACTCTAGTAGTGAGACATGATCAGATAATCATAGTATTAGGGAATTATACTACGAAGTATAACGCTTATCTGTTGAACTTCGTAGATATGACATCGACATAATCTTATGAATGTTGTTATGATTATGTGAATGGGTAATGGTAAAGATTTCATCTTAGGAAACAATGTTTTACATTTGTATAAAGGAAGTACATTCATGAACTTGTTTTATGAATCGAAAGGGAAATCGCTAGGCCTATTGGTACAGCTATTCATTGCAAATCTTTGGATTACCAATAGGTGTGAGATGGTAGAACCAATCGTAAATTTTTTATGTATCTTGGTACAACTAATCACAATGCCTGACTTATGATTTGGTATGACTAGTTTTGATTAATTAGTGTAACCCATCCTAAGTAATCACTTGAGATGGTATGATCGATATTTGTAATTGGTGTGAACGATCCTAGTAATTGGTGTGACCGATCACAGAGTGTTGTGTAATCGATCATTGTAATTGGTGTAACCGGTCCTAGTAATTGGTGTAACCGATACTGATAATTGGTGTAACCGATCCTAGTGACTGGTGTGACCGATCACAAGCAATACCATGAGTATATGGTAATCGGTCCTGGTAAATTATGTCACCGATCCTGGTAACCGATGTAACCGATCCTGGTTACTTGTGTGACTGATCGCAAGTGTTTCCATATTAGGGTATAACCGATCCTAGTGATTGGTAGAACCGATTAAAACCATGGATATGATTTGATATTTGATCAATCACATAGTAGTCTTGGAATACAGGTGAACCAATTCTAAACTTGTTTGGAAGTGTGGTATAACCGATTCCAAGAATGTAAATATGAAAGATGATTTACAGAGAAAACATGTCAACATACTTTAAACACGAACAATAACTCTTATCATTTATTGTTCAAAGATATTCCTTAGTACTCAAGGAGATCCTGTACCGAAATTAATTTAGAATCTTTTAATTAAGGTTTTTGGTTATATATGCTTTTAATGACCAGCAATTAAATGCATATCTCTAGATAATAAAAATTAGTAATGTGCATTTACTAATTGGAGATTTTCTATTGAGAGATTTCGGAAAATATTGGACAAGCATTTACTGGAATTATGAAAACTGAATTTTGTCATTCATTGCATATCTTAAGAATATTTTCGGTTTTGGAAATTCCTTGGTGTCCAAACATCTTGGTCTATAAATACCTAAGTTTGCATTTCTAGCAAACTATCCTAAGAGCCTGACTTCATCTTTTTTTTGTTTCTGGGTGAGTCGTCTATCCAGAGAGGAAAGTACCCTAATTAGGCGAAATCTCTTACAACCTCTCGTTTAAAGACTTCGGTGGGATCAAGAAGCTCTACGTGTACCATTGGTGGGAAACTAGATAATTGCAGTGTTATTAGTTTTCGATTGATTTGTTTGACTAACGGTTATTGAAACTTTGATTGCACCTAGTTTGTTTATTCTTGAGAATTTTCTTTTCTGATATAAGATTCACTCAAACTAGATCAATGTATGGACAGGATCTTTAGAACTGTTTGTAGATCTAAAGACATCTTGTGATAATCCATTGTTAACAGATTCCATTTTGTGCGTGATTGATCATAAGAGATTCAAGTGGTGTTGTGCAGGTTTAATTAAAGATTAAAGAAGACGAAGAAGATTTCTTATTGGTTTCTCATATCTTTGTGTTGCACAAACCTTGATCGACTGGGATCCACTAGAATCGGATTTATTCGATTGATTAGTTGCGTGAGATCAGCATCACTTTATAGTTTCTTGTTGGAATCTATATTGATTGGTTGCAAATCTAAACTTGACTACTTTTTTAGTTATTGGATAGATTGATCTAACCAGGAAAATGAGTTTATTAGCTTAAACGGAAGATCCTTTGCATATTACTTGAGATATCTTATCTTAAAGAATCAATAGAGTTGTTACCAAACATATTTGTTGTTCCTTTACTGTTTGGAATACGATCCAAGGGAATTGTTCCAGTGCGTGCACTCATTGAAGTCAAAAGCGCATGGATACTGAGGAAACTAAGTGAAGTAGGGGTAGTTACTTGGTCTAACCTATATGAAGTTGGTGTAGATTTTGTATAGCGGCTTAATTCTGAGAGTATTCAATTTTGGACTAGGTCCCGGGGTTTTTCTGCATTTGCAGATTTCCTCGTTAACAAAATCTTGTTGTGTTTGTTACTTTTCTATTTCCGTAATTATAATTATTATTATAATTAAAAGTAAAATACACAAACGTTAACTTCGATTTACTTGATAGTGATCCTGTAGAGTTTGGTTAAGTCCGAACCTATTATCAAGTATCACACTTTAGTAGTCGTATTGTCTAGATTTCGTATCCATAGACAATCACACAAAGTGTGAATACCGATTTGTTGCATTGTCTCAACTCTTTCCATAGACAATCACTTTCGGTAAGAGGACTTATAGGTTGAAAACAAAAACATTGTAGTGTATTTGGGTACCCTCGTCTTTTTAATTGGTACCAGAGCAGGCAAACAAGAAAAGATCTAATAATCTGTGTTTGGTGCGATCCAACCTATAAGCCTGGAATCTAAAAATGGTTTTTATTGAACTTTAGAATGATTCAGTTAACGTAAAGCAAGGTATCAAGAGTTTTGAATTAAAACTTGATGATGGCATCTACGAATCAATATCTGAAGATCTTCATGAAATCATCTTGAGAGAATCTACTAGACAAGTTAATCTTGTTAATAATGTAGAAACTGATGACAATTGGAAAGTTTGTCTACAAAAGGGGTTGGATAAAATTTCCGATGATGATGACTCTGATTTTGAACGAGATGTAGAATAGGATATCTTGGAATACTCTAAACTACTCGATCCTTTGAAAAATAAAAAACTGAGAACTTCGAATTTTCTTGGTGTTATGACTCCTTTTTGTTATGAGAACAAGAAACTGAAGAGGGTTTTTCAAGGATATTATATTGGTTACCGCACCAATGATTCTCTTCTTAAAGATCGTACAGACGAGCTAAATTTTAAGAAATTAGAATGTGAAAATCTTCGAAGAGATCTCTTTTTTTCGTAAAAGAAACTTGCTGAATTTGAAGCAAGGGTTAATTCTCAACAAAAGAGTTTTGAAGAGAAAGAAGGTGTATATCTCTCACGAGAAAAACACCTTGAGGATGATCTAGCTGGTGCTCTTGATAAAATCAAGACGTTGGAAGAAGAAAATTTGTACTTTAAAAAGTCCAATGATAGCACAAATAATTTATCCTCATTGTTAAAAGCAGGAAGATATCATGGTGATACACGAGGATTAGGATATAAGGAATCAAATGCTTCCAACGATAACAATGAGATAAAATTTGTTAAAGCTACAAATTCTTCTCAACCAGAGGCTTCCACTGATGTCAAAAATGATATTATTTCTTGTAAAGAAGTAAAGCCAGTCAAGCCTAAGAATCATGTTCAAGCAGACTTGTCAAATACGACCATCAAAGAAGGTACTTCTGCTAATGTCAAGAAGGCAACAACATTGAGAAAAGATAAGAAGAAGAAGTAGAAGAAAACTCGTCGAGCTCCAACACAAGAGGATCCACAAAAGCTAACATTAAAACTCAGTCTTCATATGTTACTAAGCATTGTTATTATTGTGGTAATAAAGGACACTTGCAATGGGGATGCATAGTTCGTAAGATGCAAGATGCACTTTCTTTTGTATCAAACGAGTTAGCTAAGTTTGCTCCCCAAAAGAACTCAGATCGTTATTGCCCTAAGTTTAGGAAAAAGAATCATTATAATGATAGTTCAAATTTTTCCTATCGCTCGACAAGGTCATCTCATAAAAAACCCGCATATAGAAAGATAGATGACTTTGTAAATGCAAAGACAAGATCTGATGTTCCAAATTGGAGAAAGGTTGTTTCACAAAATATCCAAAAAGGCAATGGTCCTAATGGTATGAAGGAGAAAGCTGCTCCTGCGAAACCCTTCTCTAAATGGGTCCCGAAGTCCTCCATAGCCAAGAAGAGACCAAAAGTTAGTCACAAGAATGACTCTCAGCTATTAAATATTGATAACAATGTTTACAAGAGTCTTTTTGAAAGACTAAAGAAATACTTCATGTTGTATAAAGTCTCTTGTACTAATGAACGTTGTGATAATGACACTCTTCATCACAAGTCAAAGAAGAAAAATAAGAGATGGAACAAGAGAAAACAAACCAAGCAAGAGGTCAAGAATGATGATTCTGTCTTAGTCCCTTGTGAAAAAGAAGACAAGGCTCAACTCAACACAACCTAGTTGTGTTGGAATGTGCATGCTCACCTTTGTGCTCAATCTTATTAAGGGTGAGTAACAACATGAAACTGAGCACATGACCTCTCGGTTACTATATGACTAATTAACATCTTTAGAGAGATTTCTTTTCTTCTATACTCATACCCTCTCTATCTATATTTTAGCTTTTGATAGAAACGGTAATTTTGAGTCTATTATGTTGATCTTTACTGATCATATATGTGTAGCTCTTGTTTTTACGGTTTAAACGAGCCAAAAATCACTGAATTCAGACATTGTATGCAAAAGTTATGTCTAAAACAGATTAGTGTTGTGATACATCAAAAGTAATCACTGGAACCTGTCCTGGTGATTGGTATGACACATCACAAGTATTCTAACTGGTCCTGGTGATTGGTGTGACACATCACAAGCAATCACCGTAACTGGTCCTGATGATTGGAGTGATTGGTCCATACGAAGGAGTGTAAAACTGTTTTGCCTATAACTTCTTCGTCCGAACTCGGAATGACCTCATTCTCTTTGCGTTGGTTTCATAATTTAATTCCATAAAAGATTTAGGTAATTTCAATACGTAATTTTCTTATGAATATCTATGGTGTATTGCAAATTGGATTTATGGGATGTCTGATTTCGGTTTTCATTAACCTTTCGATCTCATATGATGTGACCCTTATGGTTTGTGTGGAATTTTGGTTTAGTGGGATTAAGTTATAAACCATGTTGGTAGACTTTATCACAGGATCATAAGGTGTTCTAATTGAAACTCATATGTGAAAAATCACAATATGTTGAATCAATTTGTGTTTACATGAGTTGTGTTTTGCATAACATATGTGTTTCGGGGTTTTGAACTTTTGCTATTGGCACGCATCAGTTATAAATGTTTCAACCTTTCTCTGGTAAAGGTTGCCTTTGTTGTTGTTCTTTTGTTCTTGCAAGAGGATGACAACATGCTGGGGGAGAGTTCTTATTTGAACTTGCGCTTAATGATATATCTTTCTGGGGAGAAGAGGATGCGGAATCTGAGGTAACGAATTTTTTAGTAAATCTTTTTCCTGTTTAATAAAAGCCTGTTTATATTTCATATATTTTTCTTTTGCTTAACAAAATTTCGGTACAATTGATATATTCCATTATGATGTGTATGGATGTGTATTTGTGTGCATGTGATTCAATTGTTTCCGGCTAAGAAAAACTGTGTCAATTTATTTGGCTTATTGTTTGGTATCTTCTTTATTGTTTGGGTATCAAGTGTTTTTGCTTAACAAAATTTCGGTGCAATTGCGGTGCTATAATGTCTATGTTTGTTTCAATTACTTCCGGTTAAGAAAATAATTGTGCAGGTCAATTTATTTTGGTTTGTATGTATTGTTTATGGCTAACGAAATACAGGATCATTTGGTGAGTCCAATTTGATTCCGGATAAGAGAAACTAAGTTAATTCTGATCTTAGTTAGACTCATCAAATTGAAGGATTCGGTTATTCAAGTCTAATCGAATGCCTTGACAAGAAAAACTAGTTAACTAACCTAGTGATTGTCTTGTCTAAAGGGAAATGTCTAAGTTATTGTCTGAATAATTAGAACCTGATGAGAGAAATAAAGTTAATTCTGATCTTTATTTTGGTCTTATCGAAATAAGCGATTGTATGTTTACAATCCGTTTAACAAGGGAATTAAGTTTCTTAGTCGAATTGTTAAACTATTAGGGAAAATTGCTTTGGGGAATTGTTTCCTTGATAACATATTAAAGCTAAATTACTTGTAGTTTCGGTTTTAATATTGTTTATCTAAAGTGGTATGTGAAACCTTCGTGCTTAACTCTTATAGGTTGTTTACAAGTCTTTTAGATTTGTAAGATCCTTTCGGTTTGACCTTTATTTGCTCGGACCTTTGTCATATTGTGACAAAAAGGGGGAGAAATATATGGAGTAAAAAAGTGATTTGCAATCACTAAGGAAAGGAAAATTGTGCTTAAACGTTATATCTAACGAAAGAGTAAAACATTGACTAAGGGGGAGAAACACATCATATTGTTGTTGTAGTTATCTTGACTACAAAAAGGGGAATAACAAAGTTGTTCAGATTGAATATCTACCTATCTTACCTTTAGGGGGAGTATAAGCTTTGTTATTCAAATGTCAACAACGGCATTTATTGATTGAATATATGCAGGTTATTGTGCTGTTGAAACTTGGAATAAAGCGTATGTAAATTGAATTCTTGTAATTTGTTTATCCATATGTATTAAGAGTTTTGTCAATAAAATTGACAAAGGGGGAGATTGTTAAAGCATAGCTCGGTTGAACCTACCAAGCGTTGATATGTAAGGATTGGTTGTCATATTTTAGTGTGTCAAAACTCATCTAAGACTCGCTTGATTATGTACTAGAGCCAACTTCGTTTAGGTTAGACTAGAAAATCTAGGAATGTTGAGACATACAAGTATTACTCGAAGACCTGAAGAACGTGAAGAAGTAACGAGCTATAACAACGACATCATCCTTCCTATTGAGGTTAGTAATATTGACTTGAACTGTTTCATTCCTAACGTATCTTTCTAGTCGTGATATATTGAAAACATAACTGCGAAGCTGTGTATTGGATATATTACTCTAGTAGTGAGACATGATCACATGATCATAGTATTAGGGAATTAGACTACGAAGTATAACGCTTATCTTTTGAACTTCGTAGATATGACATCGACATAATCTTATGAATGCTGTTATGATTATGTGAATGGGTAATGGTGAAGATTTCATCTTAGGAAACAATGTTTTACATTTGTTTAAAGGAAGTACATTCATGAACTTGTTTTATGAATCGAAAGGGAAATCGCTAGGTCTATTAGTACGGCTATTCATTGCAAATCTTTGGATTACCAATAGGTGTGAGATGGTAGAACCGATCGTAAAAAAATTATGTATCTTGGTACAACTAATCACAATGCCTGACTTATGATTTGGTATTACTAGTTTTGATTAATTAGTGTAACCGATCCTAAGTAATCACCTGAGATGGTATGATCAATACTTGTAATTGGTGTGACCGATCCTAGTAATTGGTATGACCGATCACAGAGTATTGTGTAATCGATCCTTGTAAGTGGTGTAACCGGTCCTAGTAATTGGTGTAACCGATCCTGGTAATTGGTGTAACCGATCCTAGTGACTGGTGAGATCGATCACAAGCAATACCATGAGTATATGGTAACCGGTCCTGGTAATTTATGTAATCGATCCTGGTAACTGATGTAACCGGTCCTGGTAATTTGTGTGACCGATCACAAGTGTTTCCATATTAGGGTATAACCGATCCTAGTGATTGGTAGAACCGATTGAACCCATGGATGTGATTTGATATTTGATCAATCACATAGTAATCTTGGAATACAGGTGAACCAATTTTAAACTTGTTTGGAAGTGTGGTATAACCGATTCCAAGAATGTAAATATGAAAGATGATTTACAGAGAAAACATGACAACATACTTTGAACACGAACAGTAACTCTTATCATTTATTATTCAAATATATTTCTTAGTACTCAAGGAGATCCTGTTCCGAAATTAATTGAAAATCTTTTAATTAAGGTTTTTTGTTATATATGCTTTTAATGACCAGCATTTAAATGCATATCTCTAGAGAATAAAAATTAGTAATGTGCATTTACTAATTGGAGATTTTCTATTGAGAGATTTCGGAAAATATTGGACAAGCATTTACTGGAATTATGAAAACCGAATTTTGTCATTCATTACATATCTTTAGAATATTTTCGGTTTTGGAAATTCATTGGTGTCCAAACATCCTTGGTCTATAAATACCTAAGTTTGCATTTCTAGAAAACTATCCTAAGAGCCAGGCAAACTTCATCTTTTTGTTATTTCTGGTGTAGCCGTGTATACGGAGAGGAAAGTACCCCAATTAGGAGAAATCTCTTACGACAGCTCGTTTAAATACTTCGGTGGGGTCAAGAAGCTCTACGAGTACCGTTGGTGGGAAACTAGATAATTGCAGTGTTATTAGTTTTCGATTGATTTGATTGACTAACGGTTGTTAAAACTTTGATTGCACCTAGTTTGTTTATTCTTGAGAATCTTCTTTTCTGATATAAGATTCACTAAAACTAGATCGAAGTATCGACGGGATCTTTAGAACTGTTTGTAGATCTAAAGACATCTTGTGATAATCCATTGTTAACAGATTCCGTTCTGCGTGATTGATCACAAGAGATTCAAGTGGTGTTGTGCAGGTTTAATTGAAGATTAAAGAAGATTTGAAGACGAAGAAGATTTCTTATTGGTTTCTCATATCTTTTTGTTGCACAAACCTTGATCGGCTAGAAACCAACTAGAATAAAATTTATCCGATTGATTAGTTGCGTGAGATCGGCATCACTTTATAGTTTCTTGTTGGAATCTATATTGATTGATTGCGAATCTAAACTTGACTACTTTTGTAGTTATTGGATAGATTGATCTAACCAGGCAAAGGAGTTTATTAGCTTAAACGGAAGAGCCTTTGCATAGGACTCGAGATATCTTATCTTAAAGAATCAATAGAGTTGTTACCAAACAGATTTGTTGTTCCTTTACTGTTTGGAATACGATCCAAAGGAATTGTTCTAGTGCGTGCACTCATTGAAGTCAGGAGCGCATGGATACTGAGGAAACTAAGTGAAGTAGGGGTAGTTGATTGGTCTAACCTATATGAAGTTGGTGTAGATTTTGTATAGCGGCTTAATTCTGAGAGTATTCAATTTTGTACTAGGTCCCGGGGTTTTTCTTCATTTGCAGATTTCCTCGTTAACAAAATCTTGCTGTGTTTGATACTTTTCTATTTCCTCAATTATAATTGTTATTATAATTAAAAGTAAAATATACAAACGTTAACTCCGATTTACTTGATAGTGATCCTGTAGAGTTTGGTTAAGTCCGAACCTATTATCAAGTATCACACTTTAGTAGTCGTATTGTCTCGATTTCGTATCCATAGACAATCACACAAAGTGTGAATACCGATTTGTTGCATTGTCTCGACTCTGTCCATAGACGATCACTTTCGGTAAGAGGACTTATAGGTTGAAAACAAAAAGATTGTGGTGTATTTGGGTACCCTCATTTTTTTCAGGGTTCGCTAACCCTACAAGACTATCGAACTCATATGGCTACGTTTCGTCAACCGGGTTTGCCAACTGCTAGCCTTATAATACCAACACAAAAAATTCAGTTCGCTACGGTTCGTGAACTATCCCCAACTGAACTTAAGGTTTGCGAACAGGTTCGCCAACCTTCACTGTATTTCTGAAGCTCGGATATTTATGGTTGCGAAGTGGTTTGCCAACCTACCCTGAGCACAAATATCAGATATTCATGAATTTCTCTCTTATGATGTTTGAAACATTCTCAAATGATAAAATCACTTATATGGGTGATTTCTAATTGATCCACAAAGTTATTCTTAAACAAAAAAAAAAAATTCGAACTAATATTGTTAAGGACCGTTGAACATCTTTGCTAGAATCATATTTCGAGATTTTTAACAAGACAAGCTTGATCAAAATTTCTTCTTTGTAAATCTACACAGATAGAATGGTAAGGTAGTGAATAAAATATAACGGTTTCAGTCATCACATACATGATACATAAGTTCTCCGAATTTCATCGTCGATCTTCAGGCTTCGAGGATGATGTTTGATACTCAACTACCGAATTCTAACCTAGCCTGAGACTTGACTTAGTAGACTAGAAATAAATATATAGTTTTGATCATCTAACATTGACAACAAGCTTGAGATAGCAAAACTTATGGGTTCAACCAAGCATTGCTCTAACAGCATGCATTCAACTCGATGCCCAAGCGAAGTAAGAAAGTGAAAATAGGCTTGCAATGGCCTATGTGAAAGTCCAAGGCAGCCCTCTTGCCTGAACAAGACTCAAAAGCATGTGATGCATGCAATAATGCATCAGCATTAGCCTTTATGGCCTTGTGCCCTTTGCAAAACAAGGGTGAGTTGGAACAGTGTGGAAGCTAAGTTTAAGGCATCATGCTTGCTAAGCATGCTCGCAATTGCAAAAGTATGTGCATTTGCTTAGCGAGAAGTTGAGTTTTTTTTGGCCCGGTCACTAGCATCAAAGTGGCATATTAGAGACTTATGGCATGTGCGACTGGGCGCCGCATGCGAAGTTTTCCAGTACGTCTCATTGCAACTGCCTACGTGCCCTCCTACGTACCTTGAATGGGTCAAGAACTGACTGTAGTTCATCCACGTCGAGACAAGCAAATAAAGCCAACTCGTGTTGCAAGGACAAAGGCCAAGAAAATATCTAGTCCATATAAGCCGAAGGGTCCTTTGCTGGCATTTCCTTCGTGTTGCACCATGTTGGTGAAAATCTTAGTTCGCAACGATGATGCCTAAGCATCATGAATCTCTCTATATTAAGCCATAAACCACAATAATGTTTTCGTATGATATATATAGGCTTCACTGGGCAAGCTATGAAGTTATTAATGCATCTTCGCTATATGCACCTTTGACCAACCAACCCTCCCCATATATGTCTTATGGACATTTCTACAGCTAAAAGTTGGGGAGCACTTTGACATGCTTGCTTCACTATTCATAGACGTTGCCATGTATCTCTGCATAATGCGTCATGATGGCGGTATTTCCATCTTTGGCATGATGACCAAATCAAGTATTGCACCATGATGATGCAATATCGTAATGGCCAGAATCGTACTGGCGTGAAGCGCCATCTATATTACGGTTATCCAGCCTTCCACTGGCTGATCCACCATGATGGTGCAAAATTGTTCTCGGCTGGCCACTACTGGCGTAATACACCATGATGGTGCAATATTGGCTCCTTGCCAATATAACCTGCGTAATGCACCATGATGGTGCGATATTGTCTCTTGGATAATCTCCAACTGGTTGTTGCACAATAATGATACAACATTTGTCTTGGCCGACATTCCCCTTAACACGCAACCAATGCTTTTAGATGGTGCTTCATCTCATGCAAATGATGCATCTTTGAGAATGCATCATGCAAAAAGTGCGAGTGTTACAAATAGAGTTTGGAAAAGGCCTGAAAATCCTTACATTAAACCGTTGTAGTCAAAATTGTTCTCCAAAGCTGATTACTCGCTATATGACCGATTCGATTTCTGATTCCAAGCCATTTCTGATTTTTAGCGATTAAGGCAATCGATTTTGACAATTTGAACCGATTTTTAAGCAAAACGAGTTGGCGACTTTTCCGAGTTGGCTTTGCATGCACCAAAATCAGAAAAGAAATTTTTTCGTAACCTCTCGTATGGGAGCTATCAAATGTAAACACCTCTAAAAACATGATAAATAGGTTCAGTATTACAGTGTTACGCAGTTACTTACATGATAGTGTTAAAGTTTTAAATTTAATTAGGTCCAAGTCATGACCCATGAGTAGCAATATATAAATCTCTAAAAAAAACATGTTTCGAGTATTATGCCGAGTTTTCCCATTACTCCTCGCTCCAAGTTCTCCAACCGAGTAGGACCGAGAAGCGATTTCGACTACTTTGCATTAAACTGAATTTTGATGCGGCATATAAAGATAGAACAAATGGTGTCGGTCTAATTTCAAGAAATTTTGCTTGTAATACAGATAAAGTTAGATATTGTAGAACCTAAGCATTAGACCTTGAACAGGTTGAAGCTAAAGCACTCTTGGAAACGGGACTTTGAGCAAGAAGTAAATGAGTACGAGAATTGCATTGCCAAAATGTTATCACGGCTTTGAATAGTATATTAGATGCAATTAAATGGACTACAAGAAATTTTATTATCGATTGTAGTAATATCTTGAACTCTTTTGTAACTCTGAATTGTAGTAATATTAGAGATGCAAATCATGTTGCTAATGCGTTGGCTAAACATGATATAGCTGATGTTTCGGTTGAAGAATGGTCAAACAAAATCCCTAAACAATATCCCTGCTTCGATAACTCAATGCATCCATGGGGATAACAATATGTAAAAAAAATTCTATTTAATATATTTTCTTTTGTCAAAAATTAAAAAAAAATTAACGTGGTTTAGTGGTGTGGGGCTGGGCAGGGTACGTGTCCGTTTATTTATGTCCCTTAAGGGAAGTCCCATTCCGGCAAGAAATAATATACATACTATAAAATGTGTGCGTTATCTTGGGTGTAGATAGTGCAAGTTTGTTCAGTCCCATTTGTTGACCTTCTGCTTGACATGCCCAAGTTCCCATTAAATGGTGTCCTGATGAGCGTGGAACAGAAAAAATTTAATCGGCTCTCAATATTAAAGACGAAAGAACAGAAATTGACAACATATCCTACTTCTCCAGTTAGCAAAATTCCAAGAAAGCAGGAAAAACAAAAACACAGTTCAGTTCGGTCAATTCACACAACTACCACATAAATGGTAGTACGTAGTAAAACTATACAGTATATTGTAAGGCCAAGTGAAACTTGTATTCTGAGCGTGTGAAATTAATGCCAGCACAAACTCAACTGTGAAGGTTCCATAGTACTGCTAGGACCACATTGCATTTGTTACACAATTGTACATTTTCTGAATTTCGAGAGCCAGACCAGACGACGCCGAGACCCATATAGTAAACTGCCACACTGCCCCATCATGCAGCTGATTTGTCTCATTCTCTAAAATCTAGGAAACTAAATACTAGTCTATAGTCAAATCTTTTAAGCATTTGGATCATCATCATCGTATATAGAATGGTGAAACCACAGAATTTATGCGCCATAATTAGACGTTTGAATTAAAATCTGAACCACGTTTAAAACAAAGCCATTTATTACAGTTTTTATAATTAAGACTGAATCAATGATTCAGTATTGCAAGTACTGCATCGACAAGAAATAAGAGAGATAAAGCTGGAAGTTCATAAACTTTTATGAAAACATTAATGGTGTAAAACAGTGAAGGTTCACGACAAATTTATGAGCCCTGGCTGTTTGAATACTAGTATACTGTTCCCAGCAGAAGAAGGAAAAGGCAAACAACCTCATTTATGACAAACAAAGTTACAACAAATCATCCTAATTTTAATTGGATGATATACAACTTAGAATAGTAGACAAGTTGATCCTCCTCCCTTCATGGTTGAATTGATCAATCAGTTACAAGTAAGTTTAAAATAGCATGCTAGATCAGTCTGAATTGCTGTTCTAGCAAAGCAAGACACTGAACAATTTTGTTTTGAGTTTCAAATAAAGAGAGGTAATGACAAGAATAATAACGACAAAGCTTGAAAGTTAACATACTTTTGAAGCTTTAGACAACATGGGTTCCCTCCAAAGACTTCCATATCTCACAACATTCTTCCTCTTCTTCCTTAGTTTTCGACCTACCTGATAAGAATCCAAAAGGTTGACTAGGTGTCTGCATAAGGTCAAGGGTCACATGTGCATCTGATTGTTGAAAACGGTTCCAGTTGGATGACCCGGGAAATTGGTTTTGGAGGGGAACTGTTGAGAGGATTTCCACTTGGGAATTATGATTTGTATGGTCCATTCCTTGTTGATGCCAGTTTTGGTCAACGAAGAGCTGCCGAGCAAGGACAGCAGCACGATTTTCATCAATCAATTCTCGAAGTGCAGCACTGGATCGAGTAGAGAGATCAGATGGCGAAACCCAAGAATTGGACTTAGATGACAGAAGAGAGTGAACACGTCCATTTGTTGGCGATATATATGAGATTCTCCCATCTGTTGATCTAGTTTCTGTTGAGAAGATTAATGTATGCTTAGGTTAGTTTTCTTTGAATAGTTTGAAGTTTACATTGCTGTTAGTATGGATAAAGATGCTAGAATAAAATTTAATTATCAAAGAACTTGGCAAGGATAGCTGCAGTTCATTCTCATGTTAAGCATTTGAAACAGGATAATGACTGTTTTATTTGACCCATGCACACACAGCTCAGATGACATTCATAGGTTTCCAAGAGATCTAGTAAATACAAAACCGTAAAATGGCATCACATCTATAAATAAACCTTGCTAGACCTATCAAGCTATATCCATTTCATATGGTAGCATTGACTTTAAGCAATGTGGATACTTTAAGAGGAAAATTACGGCAATTTGATACCCAATGGGTTATGAAAAGAACGTATACTTCTTACGATTATTGCAATATTAGTCAAAATTAATAAATATATGCGAGGTTCAGACTAGATGAGTTGTCTCCTTTGTGTGTTTGTATTGGGAGTTATCGTACATTCATATGATAAACTTACGAGTTCTGGTGCTAAATTTGTTTAAGATGCGATGATATTCAGAGAGAGGCTGGGTGTGCGTGTGGAGGAACCTGAGATGTTGTGAACTTAGTAATGAACACACATATTAATGAGAGGATTAAAAAAATGGAATATGCGAGGAAATTGCATATATCCTGAGAGAGAGGACAATAATGTAACTAAATAGTGACAAGATAGGGATGATGTTGTAATAGAAACAAGGAAAGGCAGGTATAGAAACAAAACTTGACTCGACTTCGATTGATAATATCGGGAAGACAGACATCATGCATATGCAATGAAGGAGTTTAACATCCCAATCTACAACTTACTCTATTAGCTAGGATGTGTGTGCTACTCTTAAAAGAAAGAAGGAAAATGCATATAAACTAGAATGGTCTCATCATATGGTGTTCTTTGCAGCCTAATCAACATGCTACCGAAAAGACTAAATAGAAATGCTCAAGAAGCATTCTGGGGCAACATAAGCATAGCATCTAAAATTTGATTAGAAGAATTTCATGCATCACATAAAAGAGTGTTCACAAAGAGGGTGACCCTAATCGAACCTAAGTAGCTAATAAACGTGAAAAACAATTTAAGCAAATTTGATGAACTAGAAGCTAACTTAGAACAAAGAAAGATAGCATCTAGAGATACAGCTTACTAGTGAAGCTAAGGTTTATGGCATGATGAAATGATGATGTAACACTGACTCAAACATAAGTCCTAAATCCATTTTCTTTCCTTCTTCTCCAACTTTTGTTCACACCCCCTGATGTGCAAACTCACAGACACACAACTTCTAATATTATACACGGTTTACCACTCCTCAAATAGACATTTAGAAGAATAGCAACTAGGACATAATTTATGGTATCATTCAAACCTATTTGATAAAACACACCATTAAATTTTCCCTCAAAGTTGAGTGTCTCGGTTTAGGAAAGAAAAAATCCTAGATAAAGTAACTCCAAACAATCTAACTAATTGGTTAAGAACATTAATAGAGAAACAAGAAAGAGACAGATCAGTTGCAGATCCCAAAATACTATAGAGAGAAGAACTGCTGGAATAGTTGAATTAATTAACTAACAACCACAAAATTAGTTGATCTCCATAAATAAAATACTAAACCCTAATCCATAAAATAATACTTCTAGCCAATTCAGAAATGAGTTAGAAGCTATAAGAAATTAATACTACCTTGAGAAGAAGAGTTTCTGGTGGAAGTAGCATCACTAGAAGAACTCTTTCTCCTTCTTTCATTATGCCCAGCTAATCTTCTCCTACAACTCCTCTTTGAATCATCAAACTCTGATATCACATGAAACCTGTAGAAGAAGAAAAAACGTTAATTTTATGAATTAGAATCGCAGATAAGTAACAAAATACCCCATTTCATGAAAATTAAGACTGGTATCGTAAGCAAATTGTAGTAACATTGAAGCCCACCTGCTACACTGTTGGCAAAATCTTTGTTCAATCCCAAGAACAATAACTTTAGGTGCTTTAGAATGCATCTCACAGACTTTGTGCCTACGATGATAATCTTTAGCATGAATCAAAGCAACGTGACAACCTTCAACTTGACATCTAGGAACAACAACAGTTGATGAACCAATCAATCCAACACCAATAGATGATAATGATGAAGAAGATGGTCCACCACCTAGAACAGCAACATCAACACCATCATAAGATCTTCCTCTTTTCATCAAACCCATTGGGAATCCAGACACGTGTCTATCACCCATCACTGTTGGTCCACCATTATTAACATCCTCAAAATACTGTCTCTTCCCAAGCTTCAGACATGTCAAATGCGGGTCTGGGTGTAAATTGGATCCTCCACCAGTGTACAGACTATGATGCAGCTGCTGATGATTATGGTAATGGAGGTTCGGATGTAGGTTAGTATGTAGATTTAGGTGTTGGGTTTGTGAATGATGAGAATGAGAAGTAGGGTTATTAGAGAACATTGTAGCAGTAGTAGTAGTCCTGGTTGTATTATTATTATACTTGTCCTCGCTAGTATTAGTGTAAGAAGAATTGTTGTTGCTCCAAGAATTTGTCCCTAGTTCCCAAAAATCCCATGAGTAATTGTTATTATTACCGCTGTGTCCTCTCCCATTCATGTTGTTGTGATTGTTCTGATGATTCTGCTGTTGATGTTGTTGTTCTTCATTTTCCATTTTAACTCTCTTCCACAAAGGACCTGTATTTGTAGTAGTAGTAAGTAGTGTTTTCTTTCTTTTCTAACACCTTCTTTTTCTTTCTTTCTTTTGTTGTATCTAATTCAAGGATACGAAGTTACCCATATTTAGAGTTTTCATTTGTTGTGTTCATAAAAGAAGAAAGGTTTCTACTGTCTAGAGAGAGAGAGAGAGAAAGAAAGAAGAGAGCAGTGAAATGTCTAGTTCTGATCTCTTTCTTATCTAATTGGGTTACAGAGATGAGAGAGAGGGGGTGATCAAAATGATATCATTTCATGATGGGGTGCGTGTTCAGCTCCAATGGGGTTTAAGATAGAAAGAACAATACCAAAAAGCTGCAGCAAAGTGAGTAAGAGAGAGAGAGAGAGATGTGAGTGATTGCTGATTAGTGATCACTCCTTCTTTCATTTACTGGCTGGATGGCTGGGGTGAAACTAGGACTCTATTGAGAGAAAGAGGGTGTGTGATTGCTGTGTAGAGTTTGGAGGGGTATAGTAGGTTCTGGGAACGCACGTGGCATAGTGAGAAACTAGCCGGACACGTGGACTGAAATGATTCGGTTTTACGTCAGGGGTTTTAAGACAGTAGAGTTGGTTTTTAGTAGTGGATAAAGAAAGAAAGAGAGCCAGGGTGTGTTGACAAGACTAGAGAGGGAGCATTTACTTTTCTCACATCCGGTTTCATCACCATGTAAAGTCATCTGGTCAAGCCCCGTTGCATTCTCGCTTGTTTGGAACTTCGTTTCTAATCATTGTGTTATCTAAATTAAGGTTTAGATTAAAATAAAATTAAAATTAAAGAATTTCCTCTTGTTTTAAAAACATTATGATTTGCGCAGTTAAATTTAGTAGACAAGAAATTAGAGAATACAATCTTGAGAATGATGTCTCCCAAGTCTGAAAATTTGATCGAAACGTTTACTAACATTTATCATATACGGTTTTTATGGTCAAGAAAATTTGATCTACATATATGGGAGTTCATGTAGATCTTAAAATGCAGAGAATGAAAGCTGATGAAAAATACTTGGGAATCTGGCTGATAATTGGTAAGAACAAAAAGGTATATTTCTCATATTTAGAGGATAAAATAAAAAATAAGTAAGGGTGTTAACGGATGCATACGGATGCGGATAGGGCACTACCCGAATCCGAAAATACTATAAACTATTCGAAATCCGAACGGATATAGTAATTTCCACTTCGAATTCGTATCCGGATTTCTATCCGGATATCGGATAATTATCCGATCCAAAATCAAAAGAAAAAATAATAATAAAATATTTTTATTTTTGCACAAGATTAATGTTTACATAATAAAAATTAATAAAAATTAATAAGAATTAAAAGTATTATTTATGATCTTTAATAAAAAAAAATACAAAATGTCGAAATATAAAGGAAAATATAAAAAAATAGATACGATCTACACTTTCATAGGTTTAAAAATATATATATTCATACATAAATTCCGGATACGGATATTTCGGATGCGAATACTTCCATATCCGAATTCGTATCCGATTAGTTACATTTTCGGACAAAAAAAAACCGGATATCCGAATCCGAAAACTATTTTCGAATAATATTTGATATTTCGAATGCGAATTCGAACGAATTCCGGAATTTTCGGACATCCATTGACACCCTTAAAAATAAGTATCACAAATGGAGGGGAATAACTATGTCGCAAAGTGGCAGAACTACTACGGTGAAACATGTAACAAATGCTATTCCAGTCTATTATATGAGTTGTATGAAAATTCCTGATGAAACCATTAACTAAATGAACCCACATCAGAGAAGATATTGGTGGGATTTCGGAGAAAAGAAAGGGGTTTGTCTTATTTCTTGGAATAAACTAAATAGACATAAACATGTCGGTGGGCAGGGATTTAATGATCTCAAAATCCTGAACCAAGCCTTGCGGGTTAGAGCTGCATGGAGGCGTTGTATACACTCCGATAAAGAATGGGTCAAAGCAATTCAATCAAAATACTTCGATGTCAAAGGTATGCTACATTCCTCAGAAATTGCCAAATCTACTTAGTCGTGGAAAAGTGTGCAAATAAATGTTGCATTTATACGTGATAACCTCTTTTGGAGAGTTGGCAATGGAGTAAAAATTTACATATGGCTGGATACACGGGTTCAAGGCCTTAATCATCCCCCGGTGCAAAATAGTGAAACTGTCAATGCAGAAGACTATATTTGGGTCAGTGAATTAATTCTGCATGATATTGGTCAATGGAATGTGGAGCTGGTGCAGTCCCTTTTTGACAGCAACACAACAGCCATGATTCTAAAAATGAAGTTGCCGAGCAGAGCACCAGACAGGCTTATATGGAAACTTACAAGACGCGGAGGTTTTACCCTAAAATCAGCTTACAACAAACTCTATGAGTTAAGTTGTAATACCCGATGTTTTTATTTATCATTTCGGGTCGGGTTATATTTTTTAGCTTGTTATTTAGGTTGTTGTTCCTTGGCCTTAGCCTAGGTGAGTTGCTTGAACTAGGAAAGCTATGGGTGGAAATAGAGTCACTTAATTTATTTTAGTAAATAGAGAAAATTAAGAGAAAATGAAAAGATAAACAAAATAATAAATTTGTATATTAGTGCTAGTTTTAATATTGTTTTAATATAGGTTTTATAATTATAAGTATAATTAGGAGAGAGAGTTAAGAGGTTAGAAAAGAAAATGATGGGAGAAGAAGAAGGAGATGGAACTAGGTTTCTTTTAGAGAAGAAGAGTATGGAGAATCAAGATGATCAAATTAATTAAGGTAGAATGTGAAACCCTTTCTCTTTTGGTGTTTATCTTTGGTGTTTATTTCGTATGCCTTTGTATTGTTAGGTTTCTGCAATTTAATTGAATAAATATATATCTCTTGTTGATGATCAGACTTCTCCTATTGATAGATAACATGATTAGGTATCTCTTTTTAAAATTTGAGAATTTTCCTACGCAAATTCACTGTTGAATGTTCCTTGTAATTTGGATTATGATTTCTGAAATTCTGGACAGTTTCATTTTGCTGTGGTTTTGATGTTCTTAGGCAGTCTTAATGATGTTAAAATGATTTATGGTCTTAACAAAAGTTGTGTATAAATGTCTTATCTTTCATTTTGCTTTGGATTCGCTTAATTTGAGACTAATATGAATTTATGGTAAAATGATGTTATCTGCCTAGATTTTGTGATGCGTTTGTAAAATCAATATCTTTTGATTGAGCCGTTAGTTTAATGTGAAATTTGGATATGTTATACATGATGGTGTCAGAAATGTTCACTAAAATTTTGAGTTAGATCGTACAAAGTTATCATTACGAAACCTATAAAGTAAAATTATGTAGTTAGTTTGTTTGCTTAAATGATTGAAAGAATTATATCGTTAGTTGGGTTGTGAACTTATGACTTGTTGATGAAGTGGTTTGGAATATCAAAATGTAAATTGTATGATAAAATTATTTTATAAATATTGGAGATGCTTGTTTGGATGGCGGTACCCATACCGAGGATATACGGATAGGTGGGGCACGACCCAAGGATACTCGTGCAACGGTAGTGTGAATTTATAAACGAATGAATATATTTGTTTGAATGGCGGTGCCCGTACCGAGGATATACGGATAGGTGGGGCACGACCCAAGGATACTCGTGCAACTGTAGTGTGAATTTATAAATGAATGAATATATTTGTTTGAATGGCGGTGCCCGTACCGAGAATACACGGATAGGTGGGGCACGACCCAAGGATACTCGTGCAATTGAGGTTGGCGGTCCCGTGCCGAGGATACACAGATAGGCGGGGCACGAACCGAGGATACTCGTGCATTTAAGAGGAGTTGATAGATTGTGAGTATAGTCGATGAACATAAATATAATTAAATCCTTGAAGGTGCACCATATACTCTTGTTGTACACATTTTGTTTGATTGGTTGACATGTTTTGATATATTTTGAGAAAGGGAATGCATTCTATTGAGCTGTCATCGCACCCCAATTGACATTCCTTGCAGATTTATGGAAGTTGGAAGTGGAAGCTAAAAATGAGTAGATTAATGATTGCGTTGTTTCTTGTATTGTTTGAAACGTTAACTGAAATAAAAAAAATGTTTAGTTGAAAATGTTTTGAACGATGTTTAATGTATTTCATATGCTTCAATGAATGTATAAAAGTTTCAATTATGTTTTGTATAAAAGTAAATTAGCAAGAATAAATATATGCACAAGTCTCGTTCCGACCCGTAACGCCTTGAGTTCGGATCTCCATATGGGTTTGACCCTGGTCCGGAACTCGGGTGTTACATAAGTCTTGGTGGTGTTCAGCTCTCCACGGAAATTCAAGGGACTGCAACTAAGTGGAAGGAATTCTGGGAGTTAAATTCATGGCCTAGATTGAAGCATTTTTTATGGAAAGCTCTATCTGATATACTTCCAACCAAAAAAAGACTGTCAAGGGTATGTGGATACATTAATCAAACCTGTTAGTTGTGTAACCAAGTCGTTGAGGATACAATGCACATTCTAGTTAGGTGCATTTTTTTCTAAGGTTGTGTGGATGGGCATCCCAGGTAGCAATGGAGTGCTAAACAGCTCAAGCAACAACATATGTTATCTGCTAGAAGAATGGATTAATCAAGACATACTAATGACACAGAATGATGAATGGGTTAACCTGGCTATGGTTGTATATTGGAGTATATGGAATGCCAGATGTGATTTGGTCTTCCAAAAAAAACCCTGCCAACTCCAGAAGAGTAGCATCCGGGGATGTGAACTTTGTAGATTATTCTAAATAGATTATGCTACAAAAAGTCGCAGAACAATCCACTAGTTTGCCGTTAGCTATACCCAACTAGCCAACTTGGGATCCACCTCCTCAACCTTTTCTTAAAATCAATTGTGATGCTTCTTTTCTTAAAAGGAATCATATTGGAAGACTTAGACTAATCTTGCATGACTTTTCAAGTGTCTGGAGGGGCTGCTGAGCTAGGAGCTTGAGGGATGTGTTGAGTGCTGAGCAGGAAGAATGTTATGCTTTCCTGGATGCTGTAAAGTGGAATAGTGAGCTGCAGCTGTCAGATGTCATCTTTTAAACAGACTTGAAGAACATCACAGACTACATCAATAATTCTTCATGTACAATCACTTGGGAAAGTGAAAACATTCTTCTTGACGCTCTAACATTATTAAATTTAATTCCGATTTGGAAAATTTGTTTCGTGAAAAGAAATTGTAATATGCAGCAGATGTGCTTTCAATAAAACGGTAGGAAGTATCGTATTACCTGCGGTTGGTATGATGAACCTCCAGATGCTTTAGAGTGTCAGGTGTTATTAAACATCAACTCTAGTTAATAAAAAGTTTCATTTTCACATCAAAAAAAAAAAAAAAGTTGTATAATATTTCACATAGGATTTCAAATGTTTACCATAATTTGCATGGAGCAGTTTATATGTATACTCATTTTACACGTAGTGTGGATGTATATGTTGATATTTCTCATATGGATGCATGCATTATACCAATTTATCTTCTGAAAGCTCAAGACATTATTTCTTCTAGATTCCCTTTGAACTTGTAGTTTGTATTCCTTGATATTAGGTTTTTAAAACTTTATTTAAATAACAATTTATGGTCATACACACCATAATCATCTACAAATCAAAAAAGAAAAAGAAAATCCCTCAAGTAAATGAAAATGGATTTTATTTTATTTTACTTTTAATCTAAATTTAATTTGAATGTTTAATCTTAGTTTAATTTTTTTGTATCTTTGTATAAATTATTTCCAATAGGAAAACTAAATTAATTAGCATTATTACACAGTTGACCCCCATAAACTAAGCTTGTTTGGCAGTAGAATTGACCAAGTCTCCCTTGTGAAAATAAAAGGAAAGCAAGGTGGGAAACCCAAGATGTAAGTAACTTGACCAGCATAACCCATTGGTGTTCTTTAACTTCCACAATTCTAACCAAAAGCTATCTCTGTCCCAGTTTTCTACTTATAAATCAAAATGCTCATTAATTTTTATACATAAAGACACACGAAAAATCATAAATTCTCGAATTGAATGATAGAAAGTAACCTTATATTAGCTCTGATACGAGGATTTATCGTACTTTTAAGGATTATAAGCACTTTTTTTCATAAAAGAGGAGCACCTCAAACATATAATAATAAAGCCGATTTGGGAAAACCGGAATCGCTACAGATAATTTGCAAGATCATCATATATTCATCAAGTTTAAAATACCTCTACCACTTCTTGACCATCAATTCTTCTCTTAACAAATAAATCAACAATTTTCGAGTTCCAGGAGGACAATACCACATCACTCTTAGATCAGTGTTGTTCATCTTGGACGTTCACCTCATTTCCGGACTGTCGCTTCGTCATAAGCGTTCACATCCATCCTTCTTGGAGTGCCACTTTCTTAATTTTGGGGATATACTCGTATACTTTCTTAAAACCGAACAGACAGTGAATGTAAAACTAATTCTTTGGTGATATGCTTTTACAGTCCTTTATATTCCCACCGAAAATAAGCACAATAATACATAACACCATTATCAATATGCTGAAAGTTGAAGATTGAAATTAAAATCGGAAAATAGTGGTTTTGGATTTGTGGGAATGTATTAATTTTCGGTATGAAATATTGAGTCTTGTAAGAAGAACTTTTTACCCAAAAAGTAACTTCACAAATTGACTCTAAAATTGTGAGATGACGAGAGAATAACTATGTAATGTAAACGAGTCTTTCCATTAATGCTTTCTAAAATTGAGGGAGAATTCTCTCACACTCTTATTTTCACATTATTTTATACTTTGCGCATTCGCTTTTAAGTACAATAAATAATAATAAAAAAACTGTAACGCATTTTAAGCTAATATATTGGGGATATTTTCGTATTATAAAACTTAACATACCCGTAAGAAATGAGCTCATTCCGCAATGTATAACTCCACCATCTACTATTTTGAAAATAACCCGTCAAAAATTAACGAATCTTTAACCATTAAAATTAAGATTGGTAGATAGTGAGATTTGACATTTTAAAATGTGCTCATTTTTTATGGGTATGTAAAAATACGAGATAATATGAATTTAATAACGTGAAGAGATCGTTACCTCCCTAAAAAAAAATACTATATCATTTAGGCATTTAGCCTTTGTTCGTTCAGTGTTACAAACGGCAACCAAAATTTATACGGTGAATATAAGTTATCAACTTATCATCCGTGATCAATTTGAATGCCAACTGTCGCGCAAAGAACTGAAATCCAAGAATAAGAAGTACAGTAACATAGTTTCTTTGTTATTGTTTCACCTTTATAGTTCGCAATTACTCTTTCATCTACAAAAGTTATATCCAAATCCAATCCTAGCCGGTGCCAGACTAGATTTTGTTTACATATTCTATAGCCCGGTGTCTTTATCTTGTACAAAGTTTTCCACAACTACCCTCATTTAAACCGAAAATTGGCAGATAAGGACACGTGCTGAATTCAGGGAGTTAGGGTTATTGAAGATCTTCTTCTGTTGTCAAGAATCAACCCGACATGATATATGTCCCATCTGATTGAGACTTTCTTTCTTTTTTGAATTTTTTCAAATAATTAAGAAAGGAAAGAAGCAAAAGTATGGACTTTGGATATCTTAGGTGGGGCCAACATTAGATCATCTTTTCACTTTTACTTGACATTTTCACGCATTGATGTGTCACACCCAACACTTGATCATTTGTTGAATTAAACAAACCTTAATCTTAGTGGATGCCGTACTTTTACTTGCTGATATACATAAGGTTTTGGCATCCAGTAAAAATGTTTCGAGAAAGATCCCAGCCGTGATTTGCATTCCCTTCCCAGGTGGTAAGCACTAAGCAATGCCGAATAGGGGTTTTGGAAGATGGCTGCTATAAGCTGATTATATTTGCTATCCTTGGGAGCTGAGACTATGGGCCTATGGCTTACCTTGTCTGCCCTACTGTATCTGTATTTGTTGACATTGAATCGAGATTTTCACTTACACTATTTGTATCTCCGGATAATCAATACAGACCATATTCATCCGTAGCACCTGAAACTGGCCTACGTAGAATATAAAAAAAATATAAACTTTAAAGCTTGCTTAAAATTTTATATATCCAGTCTAACCTCGATAAATGAATGTCCTCGGGACCAACAAAAAATATTCGTTTAGCGGGGTTATTTATTTATCGACAAATGAATATATTATTTATTTATCGATAAATGAATTTTTATTTATGTAGACGGTATTTTCTTAGTTAAAAAGTTAAGTCGTATAAAAGAAGATGTACAAATGTACCTAGAGGGTATTGGTCAAAATTCTTATCAATAATTCAATGATCATAGAAGAAAGATAACCAACAATTAACTGGTGTCATTTTTAATTTACGTTATAGAAATGTAATGGACGTCGAACATCTTTTAAAGTATCCTAATGAAAATGATGCAATTATGAAATCTCCAATAAACGAAGAAACTATTTTATTTTAATAGGAAAAGTAGATATATTAATCAATAATCTTGTTCTACAGAGAGTTTCTCTCGAATAAGAGAGTTTAGCCACATTGGGGCTTCATTTTCCCAACAAGAACTAGATGCTATACTAACTGCATCTTTTGATAAAATATCTGCAACACTGAGTAGCATATAACGAAGAAACTATTGAGTCAGTAATATTCGATGAGAATGATCATGAACCAGATGATAGTAGCATCGTACCAAATGTGCCATCCAAAGATGTCTTTCAAGCGATAATCACCATAAAAAAAAAAAAACTTGCTACAACATGAGAAAAATATTCCAGAAATTATACAAGCATTACACAAAATTAAGGATGCGGTGCATTTAGGTTTAGGTGGAAGAAAAATACAATCAACCATAGATGAAGAATTAACTTCACATTTTAGTTTTTGTACATATATTTTTATGTAAAATTTACTAATTGTGTATTTTGCTTTATTCTCATCTTTATTTTTTTATATGAAATTTAGTGATTATTCGTTTATATTTCTATAGGGCCTTTGAGGATTCAATTTTTTTAATTCATTAATGCATTAAGCGAGGTTATTCATTTATCCCCTTGGCCCAAGTCGGGACTGGAGAAAATTATTCATTTGGCGAGGTTATTCATTTATCGAACATTCGTTTATCGAGGTTGGACTGTATCTAATAAAAATCGATTTAAACATTCAGGTTTAGAGCAGACATATGTTTGAAGAAAATGATTGTATCCGGAAATGAACGTATAAGTGGAAGAGGACAAAATTATATTGTTCGAAAATGTCATTTTGGTGATAACATCCCCAATAATCCTGTTGGTATACAAAATCAATACTATGACGCTGACATCAAGATTCGCATCTTGTAAAGCGCAACAGCTTGACTATCATCTCGACTATCAAAGTTACACTACACCATATCCAGGTTTTTGCAACGTTTGATTTTTTAGGCTTGCAACGTATATACACGTGGCAGATGTTTATCCGTTGCTTACAACAAGACATACGTTGCATTAAATCCCACTAAATCTCAAATTATTAGAAGAAAAAAAGTAGTAGGATAAGCTTGCTTTTATAAAAATAGCTGAGGGCTTAACTGTCTATTACAACCGTATAATCCTCTCTATCTCTATCTCTTCTATTTTCATTTTCTTTATTTTTTTTCTCTCTCAAAATTCGCATCGAGTTTTCCTTCGCCATTTTTTCCTCTTGTTCTAACCCTAAACCAAGATACGGGAAATCAACTCGATGTTTTCAGAAATCAAAACCCATTTCTCTAAACTCTAATCTAATTGATCAAAGCTCGTCGGAAACCAAACCCAATCTCTCAATAACTCAAACCCTAGAAATCGTTTTCTTTCGTAAAGTTGAACGATTATGTATGGTGCGCTTGGTTCCGACTTGAAGTCTCTTTCCCTAGTCATGAACTAATTGATCCTTCAGGGTATAACGTTTATAGCTATTGGTCCATTACCCTAGCCTTGACAGGTTTAGGGCTTTTTTTCTTATTATTATTATCATTTAAATCCCTAGATTTATATTTTTTTTCCTAATTCTTTCTTAATAGGTAAATGGAGATAGTTTATGGTGTTGATGATGATAACTTTGAGGTGATTATCTCAATTGGTGCAAGGTTTGTTATTGAAGGTTGCAGATGAAGGAGTAAGTATAAAGCCGTATCCATGCTTTTGCGCTTCTAGGCCGTTGTAGGTTGGAGATGAAGAAGTAATTATAAAGCCAACTATAACTTCTATATATGAGTTTTATGTCTATCTATTTTGTGCTACTGATTTTGCAATTCGTTGTTCTGTGTAACAGCAACAATATAACAAAAAGGAGTGTATTTTTTCCTAATTGTGGGTGATCGAAGCACTCATGATGTAGTTGATTAGTGTGTTTCCCAGATCAGAAACCTAATTGAGGTATGACTCTGACATTATGTCACTTGTTCTTTGTATTCTTTGTTAATTTATTGTTGTTGATCAGATGAATATCTCTTGCATGAAAATGATTTATGTTTTAAATGTATTGAAAAATAAGCAAAAAAATTATTTATGTTTTATTATTGTTGGACTTAGCAAAAAAAAAAAAGATGAAAAAATAAGCTTGCAAGGTTGGGAGGATGGGAGAGGATAAGTGGCTTTACACAGGATTTCATTGAACTTTGTGATTAGTTGTAGTAGTTACAGAATTATGATTGTTTTATTTCCTCATCTGTAGACAACTCTTTGAAAGATGAGTTATCTTCTATTTCTCGTTGTCAATTTTTGGTTTGTGACTACATTTTTATTGATATGTAAAGAGTATGCAAGTTTGAATCTAATAACTAGTATTTTGTATAACTGATGTTGTGGCAGGATCAGCTGCATTGCGTGGCTCGCTTGCATTTGTTCCCGAAGAAGAGATAGTGATGATCGCTAGTCATTTGAATTAACTACAATCTAGGTGAGAATCCAAGTTTTATTTCTCCACGGCGCCCTTTGTTATTCAGTTAGTCAACGTATTGGATTTGAAAATTCTCAGATTCAATCTTTACAACATAGTTAGAGATTTAAACTAGGCATCACTAAGAAATTGTCCTTTTATGTTCTTAGTAGATGGGGGTGCGTCCAGAGTTGTTAGTTTTCTATAATAATGGGTCTTTCAAATATTAATTATATAGATGTTGATGGTGGTTTTTAGTTCAGGGATAAAATTGTAAAATCCTGCATTTAATGGGTCGTTGTTCTGCAAAGAAACTGAGCCATTTAAAAGTAATGAGTGCCCAGGCCTCTCTACTTACACATGTATTGAGCAATTCAGTATATTTATATGAAATTTATTCAGAATGGTGCATGTAGCAACAATCCCAAACATTCTGTAAATTCTCGCCTGCATTATTCATTAATGTATGGCTTATTGAGTATTTTTCCTATGCTATGGTCCCCGGCTGAACCCTTAATATTGGTATGACATGATAATTAGTGTTTACTCGCAACTGAGTAGCATGAATTTCCCGAAGTATCAAGATTAAGGTCTGCATGAAAGTACTCAGTCAGAAGATGTGCTAACTGCTCTCTGAGGATAAAGTTAAAGAATTTTGTGTCAACACACATAATTTATCAAATTTGTTCAAATTTTGTTATAGCTCACAAGATTCAAATTTTGGCCTAAATAATTTGCAAAAATTAGGTTTTTTGCGCCCCGCGCAATATCTCGAACCCTATTGGTCGAGACCAAACCTAGGTAAGCTAAGAAATTAATCCGCCATGGAGCTAGTACGAGCAAAGTCCTACCAGAAATAAGAAAACAAGAAATAAAGAGGAGCTGCGGCAAATAGGAGCAGCAGCAAGAGGAGGCGTGGCCGCGCCACTTGGCTGACCGATTTGCCTCAGCAGGTGCCACCTGTGGTCGGCTGGCCACGCTCCATGTTGCTGCTTGCCGACCCCTTTCCCATCGACCAATCAGATCGCTTTAAACCCGCCACACGCACTTTTAAATAAAGTTGGAAGTTGGTTGGTCGATGCGCCTAAATCCTTAAGGAATCTAATCTAGGCTGCCCATGTCAGTCTCAAAAACAATCACGGCCACACGATTTGGCCGGCTAACCTAATGAGTTTGGATTCCTCCCAACGAGATCAAGCAAACTCAATGATGTCCACCGGCAGGCCCACTATCATTCCAGCCAATCGGAATCCTCCTAGCCAGCCAGCAACATCCCTGATCGCTAGCCAGAGCTAGGCTAGTAGCGCTGTTGAAAAGAAGTTCAACGAGTTAAGACTGGCCATGATAGTCTCAAACTCATCGCATCCGTTCAACTTAGCCAGCCTAGTTGGATGGCTTAGATTTCGTTTCAAACGACCAATGAAGTGCCGGTATGCTCGCCAGCAACCCATCTCCATCCCTGGCCAATCGAACTACCCACGACATGCCAATAGCACATCAAACCGATTGCTCAAAGTAGGCTGGCCGTGCGGGTTACAAAGCCCTAATTTATGTTAAGCAGCAGTATATTACTGCAGCAAAACGATCTCGGCCGTCCAACTTCGCCAGCCAAATTGATCGGCCTAGATTCAGTCTCAATTAACGGGCAAGGTGCGGATATACTCACCAGCGGCCCAACTATTGCGCTGGCCGGGCAAACACCTTCCAGCATGCGCCAATACCAAAAATCTTTGGACCAAAATAGGTTGGCCACACGGTTTTTAAACCTAAATTGAATCAACGGCAGCCATTAACTTCCACAAATCATCTCGGCCGACCAACTTCGCCAGATGAATCGGCCGGCCTAACTCCTACTTTAGGCAGCCAACAAGATGTGGCCATGATCAATGGCCACTCCCCTTCCATAAGCCACAATCGGCCAAGCCGCGGCCTCCCCATATGGATCCTAAACGATCGTCCAAAAGGGGCTAGTCACGCCGCTTACATGAATTTTAAGGAAGCCATTAACTGTCGCAAATCATTTCGGCCGTCCAACTTCGTCAGCTGAATTGACCGGCCTAGATTAAATCTTAGGCGACCAATAAGATGTCACCATAGTCGCCAGACATCACTCTCCTATAGAGACCGACCGACCAACCTTTGGCATGCATAAATAGCTCCCAGCAGCTTCAGAAAAATGGTCGGTCATGCTTCTTTTAAGACATTAGGTTCCGCGACCAACCAAGACAGGCTCAATACAACGATGCTTCGCATACATTAATTATTTTGAGATGCTTGCTTAAAAGCGATGCTTTACATGCATCGAATGAATACGATATTTTATGAGTATTGGTTTCACAAATAACTTAGTTATTTAACCTAATAGCGTTACATGCGATTCTTTGCGGCAAGTCTCATGACTTGACTCGCAACACATGATTACCTGCCGCCTAGCTTGCGCGTGATTGGTCAGAATAACTTGGTCTTGCACACAAGATCCACTCAGCAACCTGCTGCATATTTTTCCACAAAATATACTCGAGACATCAAACATGTCACAAACTGGGGGATGTTCATCAGGCTATTGATTTGGTGGTTTACAGCGTGCGGCGTGCAACACGCCCATTATAAGAAAGTGTCAGGAAAGGCGGACAGTTGGTGGCAGCAGAGAAGTAGTGGGTGTAAACTAACCGTCTTCTCTCATAGCAAGACGTGGTTTTCAGCATTTTTTTACACGATCCTCACTTCTCCATCACTCAACTACTTCCATTTCCTATGAGGTCAGGGTGCGTTCAACTATGACTTATATAAATAGGTTTTCAACCTATTTCAACCAACAACAGAGTTTTGGTTAACAACACAAGTATCCAGAAAAACACCAAAGAACTCATAGCTTGCATTCCGCAAACGAGTTCCACATTCTGATACAAGTCGTAAAACAACCACACCTTCAGAGTTAACCATTCTGATCTCAACACCTTCTTCGCTTCCCTCCCTAAGATCAACCCTTCTCCTTCACTTTGTGACCGAAGCAAGGCTGGAACGGCCATTTCTTGGTTTAGGCCAGAATTGTGCAGATTGATCTCTCGAATCTAAAGTACTCCTGTGCAGTGCATTTGTTTAGGGTTTAGATTCGTTTCTCGGTGGCACACCCAAATTTACCATTTCCAGCAGAATCAGATTTTACCCCAAAACAATAGAAATGATTTTTTTGCTATATTCTGGTTGGATCAAAAATAACTCCCTGATAACAAACATGGGCACAAAGACACACTAGTCATGGCTTAATTTTTTGATAAGCACATCTAGATTCTGCTCATAACTGTATGAGCTTGCGGATTACTGAAGGAAGATATAAAACAGTGATAGAACCAACTTATTTAGTAGTTAGAATCAGAATTAAGGATTTTCCATGTCACTGCATAAGGATTTCTGGAAGCTTCATTGATGCCATATAGAGCCTCTACAAATTATATATAGATATATCCCTCTCAAAGTCATAATGTATGTCCTGTGTTTTTTACTTCGTACTCACGTTTAAGTAATGATTGTAATGGACTTTCATGTTATAAATAGGATTTTTTTTTATAGTTGGAAAAAATGGTGTTTGATTAGAGCTTGAGTTTCGTTTAAATGTTTGCCCTTTTGCAGTTTGATATAAGCTTTGTTTCCCTTTGCAGAAAGGATCAGTATATATCTGTCAGGGCCTATGGAATGCATATATAGATAATATGTAAGCCTAAAATCGTTTTTGCTCGTGGAGTTTAGAATTGGCAATTCATTATGGATGCTCGTTACTTACAGGGGTTTGTGTCTGTTTGTTATAGATATTAAGCATGTAACTGGTGAAAGTGTGAGAACTTTTCCCAAGGGTTTATCATTATATGTAGACCAAGGAACATTTAAAATATGCATGCACCTCATTGTTCTTTCCCCCTCAGTGGTAATTAAAATAAATAGTGATGATCGCCCGTCATTTGAATGAACTAAACCAGGTGAGAATCCAAGTTTGATTTCTCCATGGCCTTTGTTATTCCAGGTAGTCAACGTATTCGAGATTCAAGAATTGGGTTTCAAAATTCTCAAATTGAATCTTTTGTACAACATAGTTTAGAGATTTAAATTTGTATGGAATTTTTACCGAAAATGTTAGGAAATAAAATGGTTGGAACATTTCAAAGTATATTTTACTACCACTGTATTCATAATTCCTCAAGTTAGTTTCATCTCCGAGTTTCAAAGTAACATTTCAAAGTATATTTAAATTTGTTCTCTTCGAGTTTCATCTTTGGTAGTCAACTAGTTTACTCTTAATGTGTATGATATGAGATATCTCTGGTGAATTAGATCCTCAAGTTAATATGTTATCTCTTGATGTTGTAGCAGCATGGTATATTGGTTGACAAAGAAACTTGGCTAACGGAGGTGTAACTTCAGGTGGTTCTACCCAAGATAGGATAAGGTACTTGTCTTTCACATCAAAATTGCTCCATATTCAAGAGTACCTTATGCCATAAATCTGTACATGAATTCTGTTTTAAATGCATGATTCCATGGCAATAAGGTGACATTTTGTTTGATATGACATATGTGCTTGTATGGTTTGATTTGATGGACCTTTGACCTTGTCTGCTAGTGTTTGTTGGTGGAATGAACATTACTGATTATAGTTATTTTCTTGTAATAGGTTTATATTCATTTTCTTATGTATTGGAATGAACATTTGATTGTTCTGTCTGCAGAAAAGGTTGTATGAAGTTGTTAATGTTATGGATGGATTCTTTCATTACATCCTGTCATTGTGCCAAGGGAAGAAAAAGAATCGAGGTACCTTGTACCATCTATATGTTGGTTCTAGTAACAACAATCGTAATAAACTGGGAAATAATACTTAGCTCAAACTGACGCTTGATTGATGTTCTGGGAGATGCAGAGAAAAATGTAGCAGGTAGTAGAGGCACATATGAGAAACGCCGACCTAAAGGAAATATCGCCTGCTATTCCTCTTGTAGAGAGATGTTATAGCTGTTGACGAGATGCCTCCAGGATACAACTACTGATAACACTCCTCAATGTAGCATACAAAGAGAGTACCCTAAGAGATTGACAGTGATGAAGAAGTGAAATGGTTACAATGAAACATAAAACAATAGCAGAGAAAACTTAACAGAGGAGGTGAGCAGTTTCTGTTTCTTCTTATTCAAAAATGAGTTGAATCTTTTCTTTTAAAGAGACCAAAGAAATGACCCGTTACTAACAAAGAAAGATTCCCACGTGTTCTGACAAAAGTTGAAAATAAAAACAATCAAAAAACATTTTCTGACTTCTGACAAAAGCTGAAAAGAAACCAGTTTGCTTTTGTCAGTCAAAGCACGCGTGTCAGACATAAAACAAAGTAAGATTCTTCACGCGTGCAACAAACACGTTCAGACAGAGAGTGAGATTCTTCTACATGTGTGGAAAACACGTACGAAAAATTTCAGTAAAAAGATAGGATCTAATGCACCCGCTCCCGAGTCCGGCCCGCCTGCCCGGACGGATGGCAGCGGCGTGCGTGCTTCGGTACGAAGCACCGCGCATACGGGAAAGGCAACCTTGCCCTAGTTTAGGTCTTCTCCCTCACACAAAAGTGTGTATACCCAAAGGGCCATGTCCTTTAGGAAAAACCCATGGTATTAAAGTCTAAAACTCTTAAGATTTTAGTCTATGTGGGACTATTGTTTTATCTATTCAAATGAAAAAACAACTAGTGGGAAAAAGGTCTAGGGATCAAGTCATGGTCCATGCTTATTTGGTTTTTTCAAAACCCGTTTTTTCTAACAGTCCCCCACATGAATGATAAAACATATCGATAAAACACGAGAAAACAGAAGACATCAAAATTAGGCTAAGGTGTCCCAGAGATTGAACCTTAACTTAGTGAGAGGTTACCGGAACTGCTTGTTATAACGGTGAACACAATGTCTTGAACCGCCAACAATGAATGCAATTCAGAAATAACAACCACACTTGATGTCTCAAAGGAAAGCTGCCAAGCTCTTGCGGTTGTGCCCGTTTTGGCCGTGGGCTAAATCCCAAACTTAATGAATGTCTCTAGAGAATCAGCTCAAATTCTCATAGGAAGCGGCCCCACTTCCAACATCCACATAGGTGAGCCATTAAGAGTGTCCTTCCATACCCCGCTTTAAACAAAGCCATGGAACCCATTAAGATCTCAACAGATCATCCTAACTCATGCAGGTAGCACTATCACACAGTTACACCATAGGGAGGGACACAGATAGTGCTTTCATGATATCACCATAAATTGGTTGTCTCATTGAACCTTGATCTTGGAGCTCCATTCACAAGGTTGAGTATCCTTCATGGTGATTTATTCTATGAGCTTAAGTACAATCCCCCTCGATGTGGATCTAACTACCTCTCTAGATAAACCTTTCGTCAAAGGATCTGCAATATTATATTTGGACTTTACGAAGTCTATAGAGATAATACCAGTAGAGAGTAGTTGTTTCACTGTCTTGTGTCTTCTTTGTAGATGTATATATTTTCCCTTTGTATACACTGTTCCTTGCGCAACCAATAACAGCTTGACTGTCACAGTGGATTGCGATCGAAGACACAGGCTTGGGCCAGAGTGGAATTCCTTCCAAGAAAGCTCGTATCCATTCAGCTTCCTCTCCAGCTTTCTCCAAGGCTATAAACTCAGACTCAATAGTGGATCGAGCTATACATGTCTGTTTGGAAGACTTCCATGACACAGACGCACCTCCAAGTGTGAAGATGTACCTACTAGTGGATTTGCACTCATCTGAGTCTGATATCCAGTTGGCATCACAATACCCTTCCAGTACAGCAGGATACTTTCCAAAACTTAAGCAATAGTTTGAAGTACCTCTCAGGTAGCGTAGAACTCTGTAGAGAGCATTCTAGTGATCCCGCCCAGGGTTGCAAGTATACCTGCTCAATCTACTCACAGTGTAGGCAATATAAGGTCTTGTACAGTTCATCAAATACATAAGACTGCCAATAACGCGAGAATATTCGAGTTGAGAAATTCCCTCACCCTTGTTCTTTTTTAAGTTACAGGCGGGATCATAAGGAGTAGATATAGGTTTAGCATTTTCATGATTAAATCTCTTAAGTACAGTATCGACATAATGAGATTGATTAAGACTATATCCATCAGACGTCTTTCTGATTTTCATCCCTAAGATTGCATCAGCAGGGCCTAAGTCTTTCATGTCAAAGTTTTCGTTAAGCATGCTTTTAGTGGTATTAATAATGTTAGAGCACTGCTCGGTCGAAATCGCATGCGTTGATATCTTAAGCATGTTTGTCAATGTTAGTGATCAAAACTATAAGTCTTGATTTCTAACCTATTTATAGATGTCTCGGACTAGGACATAGATTGTGTAGTTGAGCATTAGACTTCACGGCGTTTATCATTTGAAGACGAAGAACTACTAATGGGAGCTTGTGGAACTTCATCAACAAAAGGTATGTGGAGACTAAAACTCATCTATCACTTGGAAAGTCTATTTCTATTCTATGTCCTATATTGAGAAATAAGTCGTATTACGATATAGTTTTCTATTATACACATTTGAGATTTCGAGCTGAGTTTATCTCGCTTACATATTTCTCAAAATATGTGTTGGCAAGCTTTCGCTTCGACCAAGTTCATCTTATATTCTTGACAAATGTCAAAATATGATCATGTGAAAATTTCCGAGTAACATCTTACATGGTCTGTGTGATACAGCATTTGGTGTAGACTTGGAATGTTTAGTTATGATTATTTCAATATCTTGAAAATTGCTTTGATGCTAATAGTGAGTGAAAACGGCTATTGTCATCCTCTAAGAAAGTTTCAATGATTGAAATTAAGAGTTTAGAATCAATTAACCATGTTTGGATATAAACATAGTGTGTTTCTCACATTTGTGTGTAAGTCCAAAACCGGGAACCTGAAGTATGCGTACCTGTACGCGTACTGGCGGTTGTTGGATGTCTGGGCAAGTATGCGTACCCATACGCATACTGGCGGAAGTCTCACGTCCGAGAATTTCTGCTGGAGTTTGGAAGTGTGAATTGGTATGCGCACCCGTATGCGTACTGGCGTAACCAAACTCGGTCCAGCTACTTAAGTATGCGTACCCGTTTGCATACTTGAGTTGGTTACTTTCTAAAATCGGTTGTACATGAACTTAAACATTTATAAAATAAGGAATGCAATCTTTTGCAAACCGTGGATATAATGTTCATGAATTGATTCGAGTGAATCAAACCGATTTTGCTTCAACTGTATTCTTGTATACTTCTATGAGAATATAGCAATTGAAATAGTTTCATTTGAGTCATTTGAACTAGTTATTGTTAAAATGAATAAGGTTTATATGAAAGTGATCATATGGCTAACTTGGTTAACTATTGTTGAGCCAACATGGTGTACACGTTTGGGTACGGTTACATAAACCTAAATGAGGGTACATTTCATTTGTGTGTAACAAGCTAAGTTCGATCTAACGGTTGAAAGATATTAGCTTGGTTGAATCAGGTTTTTCATCTAACGGTAAATATTGAATGCTTTGTTACCAAGGTAACTTGGATTGCAAACCCTGATTTGAAAACTATATAAAGGAGAACTCTAGCAACTGGGAAACCTAATCCCCACACCTCATATGTGTTACTAGATGTATCAACTAGAGTCAATTCTCCTTTAACCTTAGGTTTTTATCGAGACCCTGTAGGTTAACGAATTCAAAGACTTCATTGGGATTGTAAAGCCAGACCCACATATTTTCTTTGTAGTTGCGTGTTCTTATCTTGCCCGATTCTATCGTTTGAGTACTATCTTCTCTAAGATTTTCTCGAGATTTAATCTCCGATAGGCAAGATAAAAAGTAATCACAAACACCTTCGTCTCATCGTTTGTGATTCCACAATATCTAGTTTCACCATTATATGATTTAGATTATTGTGAGGTGATTGATAATACCAGGTTGTTCTTCGGGAATATAAGTTCGGTTTATCAATTGGTTCCTGTTCACCATGATTTATCAAAATACGGAACAAAAATTCATAGGTATTTCTGTGGGAGACAGATTTATCAATCCAATAGACTTTTCTGTGTGAGACAGATTTGTTTATCAAGTCTTCGACTTTGGGTCGTAGCAAACCTTGGTTGTGGGTGAGATCAGCTAAGGGAATCAAGTGCGTAGTATCCTACTTGGATCGTAAGGAACGCAATTGTACCTTGAATCAGTGTGAGATTGATTAGGGTTCAACTACAATCCAGTCCGAAGTTCATTGGTAGTAGGCTAGTGTCTGTAGCGGCTTAATACATTGTGGTGTTCAAACTGGATTAGGTTCCGGGGTTTTTATGCATTTGCGGTTTTCCTCGTTGACAAAATTCTGGTGTCTGTATTATTTCTTTTCCGCATTATATTTTGTTATATAATTGAAATATCACAGGTTGCGCGTTAGGATCAATCAATTAGATAATCCAACCTTTGGTTGTTGATTTAAATTGATTGACACTTGAACATTGGTCTTTGGTACCGTTCAAGTTGTTTCACATAATAATAAGTATCGGGGATTTCTATCTGTTTGATTTGCTGATTACATTGTGAAAAAGAGATATTAAACTCTTTGATATACTTTCCTCTAGATTGAGTCTGACTGTCTAGTTGATTCTCTAAAAAGTATATTGGAGTAAGTCCTCTCAGATTGCCAAACGAATTGTTGGGTGTGGTTGTTAGACCCTCGCATTTTCAATTGGTATCAGAGCAGGTAAACACATTAAAGAACTTATAAGTCTGTGTTTTTAGCGATTTGATATGGACAGAAGTGTTATCTCTATAAACGTACCACCAGTCTTCGATGGCTCAAATTACTTATGGTGGAAAATTTCTATGCGTGCCTTTCTTCAAGCGCGTGATTTTGAATCATGGGTTTATGTAGTTAATGTCTATGATGCTCCCGTTATTGCAGTATGAGATGCGACCAATCCGAAGGATATTGGTGCATATGACGCTGCTGAGATACTTGCTGCAAAGCAAAATTCCGACGGTTTGAATGCCATCATACATGCCATTACCCCAGATCTTCAGCACCATGTGACTACGTGCACTCGGTCTAAAGATGCTTGGGATATCTTAGAAACCGTATTTGAAGGGAATACCCGTGAAAAGGAAGCCAGGCTTCAAAACCTAAATTTCGATTAGGGAAACCTTCGTATGGCAGATGAAGATTCATTTGATGAGTTTAATCACAAAGTGTCTGAAATTGTTAATGCATCTTTTGCATTGGGTAAGACTATTCCTGAAAGGACATTGTGATGAGAATTCTCAGATCGCTGCCATCCAGATATGATTCTAAGAAGCATGCCATCATCGAAGGAAATAACCTTGATGCTCTCTCAAGAAATACTTTGGTTGGAAAGCTAAAGATCTTTGATCATGAGCATACATCCAAAACCGGAAAGGATGTTGCCTTTAAAGCACAAAAGAAATCTAAATTAATTAACAAAAGTAAAAGTGTCTGCGTCTCTAAGGATGATTTTTCTGAGGCTGATTCATCAGATGAAGATCTTGACAAGTCAGTCTCTTTGATCACAAGACAGTTTAGAGATCTTCTATTGAAGAGAAGTAAACGGTTCTCCAGAAACAAACCCAGATCATAAGTTAAACCTCACAATCACATTCCTCTTAAAAACAGGGATGTTGACGAGTATATGCCATAGTTCTTTAAGTGTAAAGGTTTTGGTCATTTTGCAAATGAGTGTCCGAACCGTAGAAAATACACTGGGAACAAAGGTCTTGCTGCAACTCTTGATGAAATGTCTGATCACTATGATTCCAATGAAGACGAAAAATCAAGTGTTGCACTTCTTTGTGAAGATATTGATTTTGATAATTGTAGCAATACATACATCAATCTTGATATTCTTTCAGAAGAAGACTCAACAAATCTGGAAGAAAAAATTGACATTTCTGTTGGAAACTCTCTGTCTGATTTGTCAGGTTCCACTCTGTGTCTAGTAGCTTGCACATCTCGGGCATCTGAATCATCTTATCCGTTGGCATGCTCTTATTGTTCACTCAAAGGTCATGAACTTTTAAAGTGTTTCAAGTACAAACACAAGATGAGATATGTTAATAAACTTCAACGAAGAGCGAATCGACTAGCAAACAAGCTCAAACTTGTTCAAAAAACCGCTGAGGTATGTAATATTTTATCTTCTTCGAAGAAGTTAGTTTCCAAAGATAATACAAGACCACTAGAAAAAAGAGTATGGTCTAAACATTTTGATAGACAGGGTTCTATGAATTCCTTTCAAAAAGGTTATGGTGGACAGATTGTTGTTCACCGCAACACAACTTGATTGTGTTGTTTTGGTGCATCTTGTCTCATGTGCCTGATCAAAAGAGACAAGATTGTGCACACCTCAGGCTTTAGGAAAAGAAAAAAATATTCTCTTAGCTTTGCTGTGTTTTGCAAATTTGGAATTCTTTCATATCTAATTGATATTTGAAGGGACTTCCCTGTTTAATCAATAAAAGAGGGTTATTCTCGACAATTCTACTCTCTTTAGGGTTGTGAATTGTGCGTGCGTGAACCTGTGTGGTTAAAGGTTCCGTAACCCTACATTCATTTTCCTTCTCTGTAACTCTTTTTATCTTAAGACTGCTTGTTGTGCTTAATTTGTGATTTCCTCTCACAAACCCATACATGTATGGATACTCCAAGCATCATGTCTTCTGATGGAAAAGATGTTAATATGATTGTTAAGCCATCAATCATGAAGGAAAAAGAGAAATCTCCGTTGCCTCCAACTTTGAAAAGAAAAAGAAGGAATGAGAGGAAGCCAAGAGTTGTTCCTTCAAATTCTCAGAAGTTTTCTGGTGTTCTTGAAGAGTTGAAGGAAACAAGGAAGGAGATTCAGCAAATAAAGGCTATTGTTATGAGAACTCTTGAAATTCAGAAGGCCTTGGTTCGACATCATCAGCCTAGAAGGTTTGTTGGAATTGACTCTTATCTTCACGAATCTTATGTACCTATGGTTGTTGACGACAAGGAGTTCGGGGACGATAAAGAATTTTTCAGAGGTATCAATGTCTAGGAAACTTCTTATGAGAATTTATTTCTTGTGTTTTTAGAAGGATTACTAGGGTTTGGAATAGCCATTATTGTGAGTACACATAGTTATTTCCAACGTTTTCATCTTCATGTTTTTTTAGACTTATTTATTTAAATTCTAAGTTATTTGGAAGATGATTTTTGCAATTTTAATCTTTATATATTGCAAATTGTTATGGGATATGTTGTTTACGTCCGTGAACCTGTGACTGTCCCATACTTGTTCAAAAGTTATCTCTATTATGTCGATATGAATGTATTGATAAAAGATAGAATGAACTTTTGAATACAAAAGTTAAAGCCTTTTATGTCATTTTTCTGATGGAAGAAAGGATAAAACTTTTATTTACAAGGATTAAGTCTATTATATATCATTGTGCAAATAGTGATGAAAAATAGAATGAATCCCTGTTTATTCCGCAGTATTGTTCTATCTCCGATCCACATTTTTGTGTATATACTGCGTTGCTCCGTAAGTTCTCTTATGTCGAGCATGACCAATTGAATTGATCATTTTTGTGGTTGATTCAATTGAGATTTTTGGATTCAAATCTATGTTTTTCATGTGATTTGGTTATGTCCAAAGAAACCCTTGTTTTCTTGTAAAAGCAAGGTCGCCTTTTTTGTTCTTTCGGGAATGACATTTTATGGGGGAGAGTTCTTTTTTAACTTGTGCTTAATTGCCAAATCTTTGTGGGGAGTGCGGCTGTGGAATATTGTAGGGGTTATCTTGTATCTTAATAAACTCCTTGATGAATAGATTTAAATAAGTTGGTATGTTATTCTCTTTTGGTCATGAAGTATCTCTATGAAAATTTCATGAGGATCCCACTAGTTTTCGTACCTTTGCCAATTTATATTGACAAAAAGGGGGAGAATTAATGTGTAGTTTCATACTACAAATACATATGGTTTACAGATCATTATGTAAGGGGGAGTGATTTTCATGTCGAGATGAAGTATTGACTAAGGGGGAGTGATACATATCACCATAGTATTGTTGTCAAAGTTGTGATACAATTGAACTTTGATGCTTTGTAATAATACTATGACACTGTATAACAATGATTGAGAGATCTTGTTTTCTCATTGTTATCGCTACGGATCTTCAACAGCTATGATGCTGAGTTGAACACGTTTAGAATCATGGAGTACTTGGAAGTGACGAAGATTTCGAGTCGTGTTGAAGATGCCAAGGAGATCAAGCATTTGGATGAGAAGCTACAAAGTTTTATTTATTTTGTAATCCATATGTATTGATAGTTTTGTCACTAAAATTGACAAAGAGGGAGATTGTTAGAGCACTGCTCGGTCGAACTCACATGCGTTGCTATCTCAAGCATGTTTGTCAATGTTAGTGATCAAAACTATAAGTCTTGATTTCTAGCCTATTTATAGATGTCTCGGACTAGGACATAGATTGTGTAGTTGAGCATTAGACTTCACGGCGTTAATCATTTGAAGACGAAGAACTACTAAAGGGAGCTTGTGGAACTTCATCAACAAAAGGTGTGTGGAGACTGAAACTCATCTATCACTTGGAAAGTCTATTTCTACTCTATCTCCTATATTGAGACATAAGTCGTATTACGATATAGTTTTATATTATACAAATTTGAGATTTCAAACTGAGTTTATCTCGCTTACATATTTCTCGAAATATGTGTTGGCAAGCTTTCGCTTCGACCAAGTTCATCTTATATTCTTGATGAATGTCAGAATATGATCATGTGAAAATTGCCGAGTAACATCTTACATGGTTTGTGTGATACAATCATTTGGTGTAGACTTGGAATGTTTCATTATGATTATTTCAATATCTTGAAAATTGCTTTGATGCTAATAGTGAGTGAAAATGGCTATTGTCATCCTCTAAGAAAGTTTCAATGATTGAAATAAAGAGTTTAGAATCAATTAACCATGATTGGATATAAACATAGTGTGTTTCTCATATTTGTGTGTAAGTCCAAAATCGGGAACCTGAAGTATGCGTACCCATATGCGTACTGGCGGTTGTTGGATGTCTGGGCAAGTATGCGTACCCGTAAGCATACTGGCGGAAGTCTCACGTCCGTAAATTTCTGCTGGAGTTTGGAAGTGTGAATTGGTATGCGCACCCGTATGCGTACTGGCGTAACCAAACTCGGTCCGGATACTTAAGTATGCGTACCCGTTTGCATACTTGAGTTGGTTACTTTCTAAAATCGGTTGTACATGAACTTAAACACTTATAAAATAAGGAATGCAATCTTTTGCAAACCGTGGCTATAATGTTCATGAATTGATTCGAGTGAATCAAACCGATTTTGCTTCAATTGTGTTCTTGTATACTTCTATGAGAATATAGCAATTGAACGGCTCTTTAATTAGTTTCATTTGAGTCATTTGAACTAGTTATGGTTAAGATGAATAAGGTTGATATGAGAGTGATCATATGGCTAACTTCGGTTAACTATTGTTGAGCCAACATGGTGTACATGTTTGGGTACGGTTACATAAACCTAAATGAGGGTACATTTCATTTGCATCAACTAGAGTCGATTCTCCTTTAACCTTAGGTTTTTATCGAGACCCTGTAGGTTAACGACTTCAAAGACTTCATTGGGATTGTGAAGCCAGACCCAACTATTTTTTTTGTAGTTGTGTGTTCTGATCTTGCCCGATTCTATCATTTGAGTACTATCTTCTCTAAGATTTGCTAGAGATTTAATCTCCGATAGAAAAGATAAAAAGTAATCACAAACACCTTCGTCTCATTGTTTGTGATTCCACAATATCTAGTTTCGCCATCATACGATTTAGATTATTGTGAGGTGATTTATAATACTATGCTGTTCTTCGGTAATATAAGTCCGGTTTATCAATTGGTTCCTGTTCACCTTGATTTATCAAAAGACGGAACAAAAACTCATAGGTATTTCTGTGGGAGACAGATTTATCTATTCCAATAGACTTTTCTGTGTGAGACAGATTTGTTATCAAGTCTTCGACTTTGGGTCGTAGCAACTCTTGGTTGTGGGTGAAATCAGCTATGGGAATCAAGTGCATAGTATCCTACTGGGATTAGAGACGTAAGGAACGCAACTGTACCTTGAATCAGTGTGAGATTGATTAGGGTTCAACTACAGTCCAGTCTGAAGTTCATTGGTAGTAGGCTAGTGTATGTAGCGGCTAAATACAGTGTGGTGTTCAAACTGGACTAGGTCCCGGGGTTTTTATGCATTTGCGGTTTTCCTCGTTAACAAAATTCTGGTGTCTGTGTTATTTCTTTTCCGCATTATATTTTGTTATATAATTTAAATATCACAGGTTGTGCGTTAGGATCAATCAATTAGATAATCTAACCTTTGGTTGTTGATTTAAATTGATTGAACTTGAACATTGGTCTTTCGTACCGTTCAAGTTGTTTCACATAATAATCAGGCTCGCGGATTTCTATCTGTTTGATTTGCTGATTACATTGTGAAACAGAGATATTAAACTCTTTGATATACTTTCCTCTAGATTGAGTCTGACTATCTAGTTGATTCTCTAGAAAGTATATTGGAGTAAGTCCTCTCAGATTGCCAAACGAATTGTTGGGTGTGGTTGTTAGACCCCCGGATTTTCAAATAATATCAATGTTACTGCCTAATATGAGCATATCATCAACATACATGCACACAATAACATGAGCATCATCCACAGACTTAATGTAAACACATTTATCAGATTCATTAACCTTAAAGCCATTAGATATCATTACATGATCAAATTTTTCATGCCACTGTTTAGGTGCTTGTTTTAAACCGTACAGAGATTTGTTCAATTTGCATACTTTGTTTTCACAACCTTTCACCACAAAACCTCTAGGTTGGTCCATATAAATTTCTTCTTTCAATTCACCATATAAAAATGCAGTTTTAACATCCATCTCATGTATATGTAAATCATAAATAGAAGCGATAGCAATCAACATCCTAATAGAAGTGATTCTAGTGACAGGTGAATAAGTATCAAAGAAATCTAATCCTCCCTTTTGTTTATATCCTTTAGCTACCAACCTAGCTTTGTATTTCTCTACAGTTCCATCTGTTCTAAGCCTCCTTTTGAAGACCCATTTGCAACCTATGGCTTTACTACCAAGAGGTAAGTCTACAAGCTCCCAAGTTTCGTTTTGCTGAATGGATTCCCACTCATTTATTGAAGCTTCTTCCCATAAGGGAGCTTACGGAGAAGTCATAGCTTCCTTATAGGTTTGAGGTTCAGACTCTACCGTAAGAGTCATAAAATCTGGACCAAAACTTGTCTCAGTTCTAACCCTCTTACTTCTTCTAGGTTCGGTCTCAACTTCTAGAGATGGGGGCTGACTAGTTGAAGGAACATCTGTGAGGTCATCATGGACCCTTTTGCGAGGCCCAGACCCTAAAGGAAATATGTGTTCATAAAACACTGCATCTCTAGATTCCATTATGGTGTTCATACCAATGTTATTTTGGTCAGAACTGATGACCATGAACCTATATGCACTAGTATGCTCAGGATATCCTAGGAAAACATAATCCACAGTTTTAGGTCCTATTTTGGTTTTCTTGGAACGAGGAATGGCCACCTTGGACAAACACCCCCACACTTTAAAGTATGCATATGAAGGTTGTCTTCCTTTCCATAATTCATATGGAGTTTAGTCAGATTTCTTAAGTGGAACTCGGTTCAAGATATAGCATGCAGAGAGAATTGCTTCCCCCCACAGGTTCGAAGATAACCCTGAACTAGCTAACATAGCGTTCACCATATCTATAAGTGTTCGGTTTTTCCTTTCAGCTATTCCATTCAACTCAGGTGAAGAAGGTGCAGTAGTTTCATGAATGATGCCATTAAGTTTACAAAATTCTCCAACAGGTATCACATACTCACCGCCACGGTCTGATCTAAGAGTTTTAATTGTAACACCTTTTTGGTTTTCTGCTTCAAGTTTATATATTTTGAAAGCCTCTAAAGCTTCATCTTTACTTCTAAGAAGATAAACTTGACAATATCGTGAGTAATCGTCGATAAAAGTGATGTACCATTTTTTACCACCTCTAGTTGGTGTTGATTTCAAATCTCCTAAATCCGAATGGATAAAGGAATTGTACTACGTTCAACCTTTTTGTTAAATGGTTTTCTTGCATATTTAGATTCAACACAAATTTCACATTTATGACCTCTGTTAATATTTATTTTAGGAATGCAACCTAAAGTAGCAAGTCTTTCGATGGATTTGAAATTAACATGTCCTAGTCTATCATGCCAAACATGTAAGGAGTCACAAACATAAGCAGAAGAAGATGCATTAACATTCATGTTCAAAGCAAGTACACTAAGCTTATTTATGTTTTCAGTGACATAACCTTTTCGTACGAAGTCACCACTTTTAGAGATTACAACATTGTTAGACTCAGCTACAATTTTAAAACCTTTCCCAAGTAAGATGGTCTCTGAGATACGATTTTTGCATATGTCTGTGACGTGATACACGTCATTCAATGCGAGAGTTTTTCCCGAAGTGAGCTTCAATTTAACCTTGCCTTTTCCCACCACTTTCACGGTGGAAGAGTTTCCCATAAACAATTTCTCATCGTCTCCTACTTTGACTTAGGAGGAGAAAGCATTTCTGAACTTGCATACATTCCTGGTGGCTCCAGAATCTAACCACCAGTCTCTCACATTGGTCATATTAGACACAAGTTTTACTTCAGACACCATTCCAGTAAAATATCCAGAATCATCTACTATGTTCGCCTTAAATTTTTTTTTGGGATAATTTTTGGTCTTTTTAGGTGCCCTACAGTCTTGGGCCATGTGTCCGGGTTTACCAACGTTATAACAGCCACCTTTGATAGTGTTCTTAGAGACACCACCCTTAGGTTTAAGTTGGTTACCTTTGGAGTTGCGACGTTTGTTACGTTTGTTACCATTTTTGCTGGATTCAGATTTTCCATCATGTCCTTTCTTTGGTGCAGCATTGTCATCTAGGATATGAGCTTTGTTGGACATGTCTTTGCTTAACAACAGGATCTTGTCCTTGCAGGAGAGTAGCTCCTCAACTTGAATCCTTTTTCCCAGCTCTATCAGGGTGATTTCACGAGTCTTGTGTCGCAGCTTCCTCTTGTACTCAGTCCACGGAGGTAGAAGTTTTTCAAAAACTGCAGATACTTGGAAAGCTTCATCAATATCCATGACTTCAGCAAGAATTTCGCTGATGATTAACTGAAGTTCCATGAATTGATCAACCAAAAGTTTTTCATCATTCATTTTGTATTCAAGGAACCTAGCCACAAAGAACTTCTTGCTTCCAGCAGCCTCAACAAGATATTTTTCTTCCAAGGCTTCCCATAAATCAAAAGCAGTAAAATTCTCTTTTGCATTATAAAAATCATATAAGGAATCATCTAAGCAGTTAAGTATATGATTTTTACAATTATAATTCTTTCTAGTCCACCTATCCAGTCTATCTTCATAACCACGGTCATGAAGCCTTCTTGAGGGTTTTTGCAAAGCAACTTCATCTAACCTGTGGTCTTTCAGGAAAAATAACATTTTTGATTGCCATCGTTTAAAGTCTTTTCAACTAAACTTAGCAGGTTTGTCAACATAACTTTTTCCCATGTTGTTAAAGAAAACTACTATAGTAGTAAAGATATATTGCCTTTAGATTGTTGGTTCTAGTAACAACAATCGTAATAAACTGGGAAATAATACTTAGCACGCTTGATTGATGTTTCGGGAGATGCAGAGAAAAATGTAGCAGGTTGTAGAGGTACGTATGAGATACGCTGACCTAAAGGCAATGTCGCCTGCTACTCCTCTTGTAGAGAAATGCTATAGCTGTTGACGAGATGCCTCCAGGATACAACTACTGATAGCACTTCTCAATGTAGCATACAAAGAGAGTACCCTAAGAGCTTGGCAGTGGTGAAGAAGTGAAATGGTTACAATGAAACATAAAACAGTAGCAGAGAAAACTTAACAGAGGAGGTGAGCAGTTTCTGTTTCTTCTTATTCAAAAATGAGTTGAATCTTTTCTTTTAAAGAGACCAAAGAAATGACCAGTTACTAACAAAGAAAGATTCCCACGCGTTCTCTTGCTTTTGCCAGTCAAAGCACGCGTGTCAGACATAAAACAGAGTAAGATTCTTCACGCGTGCGACAAACACGTTCAGACAGAGAGTGAGATTCTTCTACATGTGTGGAAAACACGTACGAAAAATTTCAGTAAAAAGATAAGATCTAACGTACCCGAGCCCGGACCGGCCCACCCGACTGGACTAACGGCGGCGGCGTGCGTGCTTCGGTGCGAAGCACCACGTGTACGGGAAAGGAAACCTTGCCCTAGTTTAGGTCTTCTCCCTCACACAAAAGTGTGTAGACCCAAAGGGCCATGCCCTTTAGGCAAAACCCAGGGTATTTAAGTCTAAAACTCTTAAGATTTTAGTCTATGTGGGACTATTGTTTTATCTATTCAAATGAAAAAATAACTAGTGGGCAAAAGGTCTAGGGATCAAGTCATGGTCCATGCTTATTTGGTTTTTTCAAAAACCCGTTTTTTCTAACACTATATTCTATATCTGTTGATCAAGTTAAGAGTATGGTTAGAGGCTAGTTGAAACTTGGGAAAGTCCTGTAGTGTGCCAACATCATACACCCTTCCACTATTTTCTTGTTGATTTGTTCATTAAAGACATGACTAAGTACTGTGAAAGAATCCATCCATAACTTTGAGCAAACCTAGTTACAGTAGCTTTGAGCAAACCTAGTTACAGTAGCTTTGTAGTAATTTTCTTATGTTTCGGAATAGAATTTCATTCCGTATATTCAAACTAAGTTCATAATGTTGTAAAATGATGAAACAATGAATAATTGCGTTATCAGTTTAGGCTTTTATATTATTTGTAATACATATTTTCTAATTTTTTTTTAATTCTGATTACCTATTTTGCAATGTATATATATGTTGCTTAAATTATTTTAAAACGTTGCATTAAGTCTAATTAAAGCAACGCATGAAACGTTGTTTTAGTTAATTTAAGCAACGTCTGTAAACGTTGCCAAAATTTGTGACGCCGTTTGGGCAACGGACAAAAGCGTTGCTAAAATTATTAACAACGAAAATAAACGTGGTAAATTTGGGATTTTGGTGTAGTGTTATCTAACCTTGATGGTCAAGATGATACACAGGTTAAGTATCCATGTGATTAATCAAAATTTGATACTTTAAGCTAACTTATACATCAATGTTATTCAGTGATCTATCCTATTTAAGAATGGAGAATCAATGGAATTACATGAGTGTCCTGATATAAGAGAAAGATTTGTACTTGAAAGTTTATTTAGATATCTAATATATGCAAATCGATACGATGGAGGACGACAATACCTTAATTGGACAAAAATCCTCAATATCGGTCAATTTCTGTCGGTATCATTGGCACCATCATATCGTATCTGTATCGCGGGGACCGATATGATACTGATACTTAGTACGTCTGACCATGCTTGGGAATAAGAAATTAAGGTTATTACAAGACCGTGTGAATGATATGGGGAACCAATAACCAAGCAAAATAGACAAATGCATATATTTTTCGTAGCTTTTACTTTTGCTATGTTGTCCATTCAAGCCTTTTTTTTCTTCTTTCGATTGAATTTGAAGCATATTCAAGCCTTATGTTAGTCTACAAGAGTTAATTAAGTGCCCAAAAACTAAAAGCTGAATGCAAGAACTCGTTAAGTTGTCTTCGTTATTCTTGAGTTTTATATTTCCTACAACACAGGACAAAGCTACTATATTCGACTTACAGATAAAGTACTCTCAAATAGCATGTACAATTTTCGGCTCCAATGATAGTTCATTTATCGGAGATTAGTTGAAAATTTGAATCACTACCACATGTTAAAAGTTTTATACTACATACTGATCTCGAAGATTAATTAGTCCGTGAACACAATAAATGAATCATAAATTATTTGCGGTTTCCTTTTTTTTTTTCTTGATATTTTATTCCACTTGTTTTCACGGTCATTTTCACACTATTTCACAATATTAATGTAAATGTTCTAGTAAAATTCAAGTGATAACAAGTCTGAAGCTAATGTTTTAGTGATACGTTTTCTTTACAAAAGTGTACATACCAACCAAGAATAAGAAGAATCAGAGACATATAAGACCACCATCTATCACTTTGAAAATCACCATTGAAAATTGAAAACTAACGATTTAAATTAAAATTGGTAGATGGCGAGGTTTGGTATCTCAGTATGCTCTTATTTTTGGCGTGAATGTAGAGCTTTGTGGGAGAAACATATCACCAGGACATTAGCTTCAGAACCGTTATCGTTGAGCTTTTATAAGAAAATTGATGTTAGAATTCCTCCCCATTATACAACATTTACTTGGTGCTTTGATCGATTGGCAAAGATCCCAATGCATCGAAACAAATTAGGCACCTTTGATCTTTACCACCACAAACCACAGTTATACGAGCAAGTGCTATGGAGGATTGGTCTTTCCTGGGATTAGCTAGATTATATCAAAGAGCAACCATTTTGGCCAAATATTTCTCTACATTGTAGGATAGTATAGCTAAGCTATGACTATAAGGGGCTAGAGATGTGTTGTACAGGATACGAAAACTCAGTTTTCCATAAAGTTGCTAAATATTTTCTGAGACTAAGATTTTGTCTCTGTTTTATTATTTGTATGAACTTTTTTTACACTCAATTTTGGTCTTTCATTATGTTCAACGATTCAATTTTCTGGACCGTCGGACCCGATGACTATTTAAAAAAAAAAAAAAAAAAAAAGAGACAATTCTCTATATATAGGAAATAGTTTTTCTTCTCAAAATCACCTCAAAAATCATCTTTTGATAATTTGGTTTTCCACTCAAATCTCCCCAAATCATTTTCCAAACAACTATTTTTTTCTTCAATTCTCTTCTTCATCTCTTTTCTTAGACAAAAAGAGTGAGGAAGAAATAATGATAGCATAGTTAAAAGTAGATCTAGCACCACAAAGGTTAAAGTGGATAAATTTATTAAATTAATTTCAATTGTTAACAAAAATAATAAGACGCTGGATCAAAATAATAGTGATTTCTAAAGGGAATATCGGTATTAGTAGGCCGTTTGCATGATCCAATGGCCAGAATCGTTTTTATTATCTTTTTGGCATCTTCCTTTAGCAATCATGAAAATAATGTGCAAGTTCACTACAATAGTTTTAGAATTATTTTCTATATTTTTCCCCATTAAATGCTCCACATACACAATGCAGGTTATAATAGCGAGAAACAAAATTTTCAAGGAAAACAACAGAGATTTCAAACACGACGCAAAAATATAATGTTTAAAGACATTCAAAATGTAATTTACCCTTATAGGTTAAGGATGTAGTCGAATTGCAAACATGTTGCTTGATTAATAAATTAATTTTGTCATAAGTATCGTTATTAATCTACTAATAATGTCGCATGCACGATTGAATGTTTTTTTGTTCATGAGGCATACTAGGTGAACTCGTATTCATATCTGAAACTAAATTAGGGTTCTTAATAAAGAAAAGTTGACATTCTTGCTTACAAGTAGCATAGTGCAATTAATGATTATACTGATATGTTCTTATAATTGCATGTAGAGTATGACCTTTGTTAAATTGAATACTCGGTTACGTCATTTATTATAATTTAACCGATTTTAAGGTTGTTAGAGTATTAAACCTAATTGTGTGATGCGTTAGGTTGTTCTCTGATAGACACATTATTGTGTCTAATATGTCTCAATTGTATATATTGTTAGTGTTCGATTTTGTATTTATTTTGTTATTTTATGTCTTTGTAGGTATTTTTAGAGAAATAAGCTCTTGCGGCGAAATTGGCTCGAAAAGTGGTGTTTTACACCCCAGGATAGAGTACTAAAGGCACCCCAGAAATGCACCGGAAGCACCCCAAAAATGTGTCGGAGGAACCCCGGAAAAATTACTGTCTACGCCCAAAAATTACTATTTGCACCCCATAAGACAAGTGCTAAAGGGACACCCGTGCAGGATTAGGGGGAGGACATGTTCTTCTCAAATTCAAAAGAAGATTTTTGGCGGGAAAATAAACTTATTTCTCTGTCAAATTTTCGATCGATTTTTGGACGTGATTTAGTGAGATTAAATCCCTGAAACTTAATGGGTACACGTGATATGACCATAGAAAGCTGTTATGGGTGTCTGTTTGGATTAGAATTGGCTGTAATCATCGCATGGAGCAAAACAGAGTTACACACATTTTCACGGGATAACATGAATTACAGTGAGTTCGATGCCTGTAATGCACGAGTTTGGAGTGTGTTGGACCGTAATGGATACAAATAAGGAGATTGGACTTCTAAAAACGCGTGGAGGAGCTAAACAGAGAATGAAAATCTTGATTATTCCCGTACCATGAATAAAAGATATTGTGAATATTTCGGAATTAATGGAGAAGATTCAACGCCTGTTTTTGGTATAAATATAGTCCCTGGGAGACTTAGAGAGGGTGTGGAGAGTTTGGGGAGCTGAGGAGAGCCAGAAAAGAAGAAATCGCAAATTGCAGAACTCAGTTTCTGCTGCTGCTGATGATGATGAACGCGAAGAACATTGGACGCATGAAGAACGTCGTTTTTCAACAGTGACAACGACACCTGTTTGTGGGTCGTATTGCGACAGTGTCAACAACACTTCATTTTTATCGTTCTCTGTAACAGCTCGGTTTGTAACGAACAAAAGTGTTACTAACCCGGTTTTCATCAATTTTTCTCCTATTTCATCATTTGTGAACCATTTTTGAGCATTAATAAAGATGAATTTTGAGCATGTTTCCATGATAATGATGAGCTAATTCTCGCGTAATCAAGGCACGGAGGAAGCTATTTATGCAGGGATAATTGGTAACTATTCTACTTTTCTCTAATTTGTATTTTATAATTCACTCAATCACTACTTTGTAGAATTTTAATTGCTTGCACAATTTTTCCTAATTAGTTGTGATTCAATTAGATAGGTTATGCTTTGGTTAGATAATCTATGCTTAAGGGATACAATTAATGTTTGAGAATATGCTTGATAATTTGTGAATTAAGAAAAAGATATTTTAAAAATAATTAGAGTTTTGGAATTCTTATCATCATTTATTCATGTGTAATAGTGGAATCTAGTGTCTTGGTTATTTTCACTCTAAAAGTTAAATCCTTAGTCCCAGTACCTCTTGCACCAATTGTAATATTTTTGTATAAAATTTTTATTAATTTTAAAAACTCGAATCTTCACAAGTCTGAACGAACCCATTCTTACCACTATCTAAAATTACATCATTCTCTAAGAAGAATTCGTATATACATCGGTATATGATAATTCTAGGAAATTAACGGAACTGATTCGCGTTGAAATAACTTTTGATAATAAGAGATGAAATAATAATTCTAGTTATCAATTCAAGTACATGTTTGTGATTAAAGAAGAAACCTTTAGTAAGCATTTCTGAATTTTCTGCTTGAACGTAAATATCTTTATTTTTATTTTTGGATTAGTTAAAGAACTCAGCAAATAATTTGAAAATAAATAATAATTCCCTACTCTATATGGGAATGGATCCTTATTTATTATTCTACTCGTAATTATAGAATGTATAAAAAACATTTTGATTCATTTAACAACCATCACTACTCAAAAAATTCTAGTCAAATTGTAAATAAGATAGACTACTAGTTTAAGATTTATTTGGTAGTACTTGAATATATTTGGCCATATCTTTTCTAATGTACTCGGTTGTTTGCGAAGAAAAACAACAAAAAATTGCAGAAAATATTCAGTGATATCGCGAGAGATTCAACATGGACACTTTAGTTAATAGTAACTCATTTTATTGCTAACATCCACTTTTGACTTCGTCAAGTAACATGTAATTTTTCGGTCTCATGGATAAAAAATACTATCCCTTCCATAGCATCTATTTTTTGGAAAGACAAGGCTTTGAAATCCTCAAACTCTTTTGGCTTGTGGTTGAGCCTCTATCTAAATTGCCGAAGCTTATACATAGCCCCCATTTTCTTCTCCTGACATTTCATTCCTCTTACCTGCATGAAACTATCAACTCTAGATCTTGAATGATAAACCCTTTTTGAAAATTGATGAGTCATATACTGAATACCATGGATCAATAGAGGAGCGACATGTATACGAGCCTTAATAACAGCATATATTTCCCTCTACTTGAAGAGAATTTCATCAATAACTTTTTCTACAAGTACATTTTTGTTAATTCCTCCAAGTTTGCGTCAAAGTTCAAGCATTGGCTTTGAGGTATAGATTATAACCTCAATAGAGTCAATATTCGTGTTCATAATATTACTAAATCTTGAGACTGTTTGATCATCCATTACCAAAAAAAGATTACACACAATAGTTACTTTTAATAGTCTAGGTTGTAAAATAACCGCATCCTCTAAAGTTTCAGTTAAACTCAACTTTCTATTTGTTGACATATAAGTGTCACCATTATCCATTTTTGAACATAACTTCTACTCCAAAGGTGTTTTTACCTCCATCACTTATGTCATGTTTGAATAATGCACCATATTAAAATTGGAATCAACTTGAGGGTCGCGATCATCTTTAGGAAAGCTAGACATAGAAGGTCCCTGCCCAAGGTCAAAATTATCTATAGAATTTTTTTTGTGTAAATACTTAGTTTGATTTTTTTTTTTTTTTTTTTTTTTAAAAAAAAAAAACTAAAATTTTATTGATTAAGAAGGAGAGCCTTGCTGGTCTCTATCCAAAAGGCTACAAATATCAGCTGGAAAGTTATTAAGACAGTGCAGTGTTGATGTTGATTCTCTAAAAGTTCTAGCTATAGCATCAACCACTTGATTGTCATCTCTACTAATAAAAGAAAACTTGCAAAAATTAAAGATAGCACTTAAATGTTTAATCTCTTTCAGAATGTTTCTGTTCTCCCATTGGATCAAGAGGGTGTTCTCCAATATAGATTGAATCACTAATTTAGCATCTGCTTCAATGTGAATCTTGTTTAGCTGCAATTCTTTGGCCCAGAGCAAAGCTTCACGAATCTCCATGCATTCCCCAGCTTCAGGACTCATAATTCCATCTGCATAATGCCCTTTGATTCCTTGACAGGTACTTGCAAAATTTCGAAGCACAATACCCGTGTCAAGCTGGTTAGTGTCATGGTCAAAAGAAGCATCAATATTGAATTTAAGTATATCTTGAATAGGGGGTTTCCAACGAGAAAATGCAGAGAATGCAGAAATAGGGGTATGCATGTCATTATTATGCAGATGAGCATTTAAATAGAATTGACTTTGTGCACAGAGTTAGAGGGATTAAGAGATACTCCTTGAAAGACAACATCGCATCTGTCTTTCCAGATAACCCATGATCCAATCATTAACGTGGACAACCATTTCTCATTTGTAGCTCTGAGATTGCCAAAAAACCAACTCTCTTTCCATTCTGAGACACTGTTGTGACCATGTCTTTCAGCTTCAATGTCAATATTTAGTCCTCTCCAGACTTTCTTTGAGTAATTACACTCAAACATAATATGCTCTATGGTTTCAAGATTACTGCCACAAATTCCACACCGAGTTTCAATGGAATCATTATACAATGCAATCTTGGATATAGTGGAATGAATGTTTTTCCAAGTAAAAACTTCAATCTTGTGTGCTATGTTGTAGTGCCATAAAGCTTTCCAGGTAGAATTTTGTATGATTCTTCCATTAACTTGAATATTCCTGTCAGTCATGGTTAGCATCTTATATGTACTCTTGACTGAGAACTTCCCATCTTTAGCTGGCATCCAAATCATCACATCTTCCTTAGAAGTATTTATGAAAATATCTTGAATTTTGAGAGAGGTATCTTGATCAAATAGTTGGTTCAACAACTCAACATTCCAGTTATTGGTGTTTCGCAGAAGTAATTCATCCACATTTTGATAGAATCTGTGAAAATCATTGACTGGAGTAGGTGGTTGATGTAGTCGTGGTATCCATTTATCAAGCCAGATCTTAGTCTTCTTTCCATTATTAACTTCCATGAATAAATTATCTTGAATAATGACCAGAGCCTTTGTAATATCATTCCAGGTATAAGAGCAGTTTTTTGCTTCAATTTTTTGATGTAGAATATCGCCATTTCTGATGTACTTGTTTTCCATGATTTGACACCAAAGGGAATCTTTTTCAGTGCAGATCCTCCATGCTAGTTTAGTGAGCAATACTAGATTAAGCATTTCTAGATCTCTGAAGGCCAGTCTACCATGTCCTTTGGCTTGCAGATTTTATTCCATCCTATAGGATTTAAACCTCTATTGGCATCATACCCCCAAAAAAACTTTCTTTGAATAGTTGTGAGCTTGTTGAGAAGCTGTGAAGGAATCTTGAAAGTACCCATTTGGTATATGGGAATAGAATTAAGAACATGTTTAACCATAATACTTTTGCAAGCTTGAGTTAAATAAGTAGAAGATCAAGAAGTATACCTGTTTTGAAAATTCTCTTCAATGGTTTTGAAAGCTTCCTGTTTAGAGTGACCAAGTATGAGAGGAGATCCAAGGTACCTTTCTTTGGAGGACATTGTCTTGACACCAAGGATATGAGTGAGTGTTTCTGCAACTTCTGGCTTAGTATATTTGCTGAAGTGGACCGGGGATTTCTCAAAATTAATTAGTTGGCCAGATTGAGAGCTGAAATCATGTAAAAAATGAATTAAATGTTTAATTGAAGTAAGATTAGCCTGAGTGAAAATCAGGAAATCATCTGCAAAGAGCAAATGATTAATGGCTGGAGAATGAGCAGCCACTTTAATACCCTTAATGAGGTTATTTTGTTGAGCTGATATGAATTGTCTAGAGAGAAATTGTGATAGACCGGAAAATTACGCCTGACGCAGGCCATAACTTCCTCGATGTGCCATGTTGGCACGATATTGGCCTTAAGCCAATCTACCTCTTACCAAGCAATGGAAGCTTTGGATGAAGCTTCATCTCAGGCCATGGCGCATCTTTTAGCATGCGCCATGTGAAAAAACATGGGGTGTTACATTATTCACCCCTTTAAAGAATTTCGTCCCCGAAATTCAAAACAAAAACTATTGTGGACAAACTCTTCGGTTTGGATTCCTGAGCAAAACTAACATACCAGATGCTCAGAAATCCCGCAAGGTTTCTTCAGCTCGTTATGGAACATCAATTAGAACCCACTGAGCAAACGTCCCATACCGCATACTCAGGAATCCAAAATAGTCCACAACGTTACATAAAATCTCAATTGGCCAGTTTCCAAAAGGATATCTCAAGTAGGTATCCTAAGTGGGCGTCCCATACCACTCACTCAGGAGTCCCTAAAGTAATAGTCGGCCAGTTGTCAACATCAGAAATGGCCAGTTGCCAAAAGAAATATTAGTTGGCCAATTGTCAACACCAAATATGGCAAATTTCCAAAAGAATTAATAGTCGGCCAATTGCCAACACCAAATATGGCCAATTGCCAAAAGAAATAATAGT
>JAJJMB010005553.1:284554-312485 GCA_023531105.1 Papaver atlanticum | reverse complement strand
CCAATTGCCAACACCAAATATGGCCAATTGCCAAAAGAAATAATAGTCGGCCAGTTGCCAACATCCGAAATGGCCAATTGCCAAAAGAGATAATAGTCGGCCAGTTGCCAACATCCACGCAAAAGTTGGCCTACTGTCCAACTTTATTTCCTTTAGAAGGAAACAATACTCGTTTGACGAGTCCACCGCACAGTCCCTAGAGTTTTCTCGGAACTTGCTCTGATACCAACTGTGATGGACCAGAAAATTACGCCTAAGCGCGCACAGGCCATAACTTTCCCGATGCGCCATTTTGGCACGATATTGGCCGTAAGCCAATCTATCTCTTACCAAGCAACGGAAGCTTTGGATGAATCTTCATCTCAGGCCATGGCACATCTTTTATCATACGCCATGTGTAGACACCCTAATTTCGTACATAGTTTGGATTCGCACTTCTGCGAAATATGGTCTAGGCAAACACAGTTCGTATGCCCACCTTTAAGGTGGGAGGATAAACATTTTTACCAAAAACTAAGAGTATGTCCACTAGGTGTTCCCACTAGTCATGAAGTCCACTATGGACGGACACCAAAACGAGCCAAAGTTCACCAACTAAGTACCCGCTAAATCCAGTCCAATGTTGGACGTCCACCCTAATAGCAAAATGAGTAAAAATGTCGACACCTTCTTTTGGTTTTGTTTGCAAGACATTCAATGTTAGCAAGATCTTAGATTAAATGACATTCGACTATTTTAGTAAAAGAAATTAAAATGATTTTTAAGAATTTTTAATAATTGGAAATAATATTGTTTCATTTGGATCTAGGTTTTTAATTTGAACCATCAGATTTAGGTCATTTTAATCCTAAGGTAATTGTTAATGGAAGAGACCTATAAATAGGGTGTCATTTTTGAGTTTAGGGAGGGGAAAAATTTGGTCGCATCCTTATAGAGAGAAAATCAGAGATTGAAAAGAAAACTTGAGGAGATTTTTAGTGTGGTTAATAAGAGATATAGAGACTGTTAGTGGGCTTTTTAAGGGTGTTTGCATTGGATTGTTCTTAGTTACGATAGAGTCGCGGAAGTGTTTACCTCTTTGTTGAATGATCCCGGTCTAAGTAACATTACAATCACTACTTTGTGAAATCAGGTCCGTATTAAAACTCTTATCTCGTTGTAAAATAAATGTTGTTTGAATTGGTACTGATGGCTATGCGCAAATATTAATAAGAAGCGTTCACTGCTCCGTTTCCTTTGTTCTTGAATATTTACTTCTGTTTATTTTGTGATCATATGTCTGTTTAGTTGAGAACTATTTCATCATATGTTCCATATTGGCTTGATTGGGTTGGTTGAGTAATTGAACGTTTCATCCTTCTTTGGATTAATAGTTTCATAGTTAGGGTCATCATAGTCCATGCCACTTCATGCATTAGCATCAAAACCTTCACATGTCGTGTCTTAATGTCTTTGTACTAGCAATTCATTGTTTATGCTATTTTATGCCATGATCGTAAGTCAACTGTTCCAAAGTCTTAAGTATAGTGTAAAATGTTCGTTCACTACATCGCCAGCATCTTGCATAAGAACATCATAAATAAGTCATTGCATCTCATATTATTTTCCTTTAATTTGCAAACATATGCATTAATTAATTAGTATACATAAATAGGCATTGACGACCATATTCCATGATTTTTATTAGACAACGTAGGCACAATAGGTTGGAAGCATTCTGCATATAGATCCTCTAGCTCCTAGTACTATTCGGTTCAATTCTTTGTTAGATAGTAATGCATGTCTTGATGGTTAATTAATGGTGAATGATATTAAGATAATAATAATAATAATAATAATTGTTTGAGTGAAGGGTATGCCTTGTCTTTGAATTAGTTTTTAACGAAATCCATTGAATAATAATAATAATAATAATTTGGATGATAATAATAATAATTCCGTTGATTTGATTGGATTTGGTTTTCTTACAGGTTTTAGCAAGGTCACCAATTTACTTGAGGATTTAATTATTTTTTATTATTTTATGTGTTCATTTCATTATTTGTTATTGAAAATTAGAACCCTAAAATCCCGATTATAAAGTAGAGGCCAATTTTCGGATTGGACGGGCTAGGTGCCTCACACCTTCTTAGACCGTAACTTGATTCCCGGACTCATCTTTGTAACTGGACCAGTGTTTCTTTTGGCTCCCAACTCCCTAAGTTGGGTGGCGACTTCTATAATAATTATTTCCTTGTGTATTTTTCCATTTTAGATATTTTAGAGATCTTTTAGACGGATTTCGACGGTATCTACAGTGGCGACTTCACTAGGGATATGGGAATCTAACCTGAAACATAATTTGGATTTTAGGGTTTTGATTTTACACTACTCGGTATTTTCGCACACACACACACGCACGCACCCATTTGCACATTTGCATTCAATTTCGCATCGTCAGGCGTCCGATTCTTAGGGGGAAAAAGTGGCTAGTAAGATGAACCCGTGCCTTGGGCCTTATGGGAGGTACCAGCTGAACCACCACAAGCCTTTGCCTAGTACCAAAGAAGACTAGTCTAACTACGCCTGAGGTATATTTTGCTAAGGTAACACAAGTTTACCCGAGAATTAGTTGAACCTGCATGCACGTGCATTGGTTGTAAATTGCATTCATTGTTGCACAAAATCATAGGCATAAGAACCCTTGTGTTACCATGTATTCTTTTGTTTCCTTGAAAACAGGAACATGAACACAGAATCTGAAATGGTTGGCGACACTGGGTCATTGTCCTGGTTGCGCGAACAGTTCCAAAAGATGTTGGATACCAAGTTCACCGAATTGAAAGCTGAGATGAAAGCCGAGACCAAGAAGTTGACTCTCGAGGCCATTACTGGGTCTCTAAGAAAACACGAGGTTGATACTGGGGATATAACAGACGGGTTAGCTGATCTCTTTGTAGAAGAACATGAGGTAAGAACTATAAAAGCGTACTCAGGTAAGACTTTCACTGAAATACCCTATTTTAATCCTGTCAATTCAATTCGATTAATGGAGGGTCAGAAATGCCCTTTGACCATTCATGTTGAAAAAACTTACCTGGTTGGTAAACCATATAATTGTGTTCTTTCTAAAAATATTTCAGGAGATCAAATTAATTTTGGAAACAAAATATTTGACTTAGACAAGGAGCACGATGATACTGATGAACCGACTCCCAATGATGAGGAAATGATCGAAGAGGACGTACCTCATGAGATCCTCAAGTCATTAGATCACTTGGAAGACAAGTTGGAACTAGTTGAAGAAGTAGAGTCGGTCAATATGAACACGGAAGATCAACCCCAAATGGTCAAGATCGGTACTGTTAGACCACTGCTCTGTCGAACTCGCAAGCGTTGCTATCTCAAGCTTGTTGTCAAGTTTAGTTGCCAAAACTATAAGTCTTGATTTCTAGTCTACTTATAGCTAAGTATCGGACTAGGATAGAAAGTGTAGTTGAGCTCTAGACTCCACGGCGTTCATCATACAAAGACGAAGAACTACTCAAGGAACTAGTGTAACTTCATCGACTAAAAGGTATGTGGAGACTTGAACTTATCTATCACTCAAAAAGTGTATCTACTCTATCTCCTATCTTGATAAAAAAAAGTCGTATTGCTATATAGACTTCGATTATACACATTTGCTATTTCAAGCCGAGTTTATCTCGCTCTTGAAATATGTGTTGGTAAGCTTTCGCTTTGGCCAAGTTCATCTTTACAAGTGACGAAAGTCATGTTGATTATTTCAATATCTTGAAAATTGCTTTGATGAAAAATAGTGTGTGAATAACCTCTATTTAACATCCTCTAAGAATGTTTCAATGATTGAAATAAAGAGTTTAGAACATGTAACCATCTTTGGATATAAGCATATAATGTGTTCGCGCATTAGTGTATAAGTCCAAAACCGGGAACCAAATGTATGCATACTTGTGTGTGTACTAAATGGTTGATGGAGACTGGGTAAGTATGCGTACCCGTACGCATACTGGCGAAAGTTCACGTCCATGAATTTCTGTTGAGTTTGGAAATCAAAACCAACTCGATCCGGTTTCCTAAGTATGCGTACCCGTACGCATACTGGCGGAAAGTTCACGTCCGTGAATTTCTGCTGAGTTTGGAAACCAAAACAAACTCAAATCCGGTTACTTAAGTACGCATACCCGTATGCATACTTAAGTGTGTTACTTTCTAAAATTGGTTTATTCGTGAACTTAAATTTATATAAACTAAGGAATGCATATTTGCAAACCATGGCTATAAATTTCATGAATCGATTCGAGTGAATCAAAACCAATTTCGCTTTGATTGTGTCTTGTATACTTCAATGAGATCTAAGCAATTGAACAACTCTTGAACTAGTACATTTGAGTCATTTGAACTAGTTATGGTGAAGATGAATAAGGTTGATATGAAAGTGCTCATATGGCTAACCTTTTGGTTAACTACTATTGAACCAACGACTTGTACACGTTTAGGTACGGTTACACAAACTTAAATGACGTATATTTCATTTGTGTGTAACAAGCTAAGTTTGATCTAACGGTTGAAAGATATTAGCTTGAATCTAATCAGGTTTTCATCTAACGGTGAATATTGAATGCTTTGTTACCAAGGTAACATAGACTGCAAACCCTGATTTGGAGACTATATAAAGGAGAACTCTAGCAACTAGGAAAGTTAATCCCCACACCTCCTGTGTGATACTAGTTGTATAAGCTAGAGTCGATTCTCCTTTAACCTTAGGTTTCTACCGAGACCCTGTAGGTTAACGACTTGAAGACTTCATTGGGATTGTGAAGCAAGACCCAACTATTTTCTTTGTAGTTGCGTGATCTGATCTTGCGATTTCTATCGTATTGAGTATAATTGTAAAATTGGCTCGAGATTAATTTCTCCGATTGGCAAGATAGAAAAGTAATCACAGACATCTTCGTCTCATCGTTTGTGATTCCACAATATCTAATTTCGCCACCATACGATTTAGATTATTGTGAGGTGATTGATAATTCTAGGTTGTTCTTCGGGAATATAAGTTCGGGTAATCGATTGGTTCCTGTTCACCTTGATTTATCAAAAGACGGAACAAAAACTTGTAGGTATTTCTGTGGGAGATAAATTTATCTATTCTTGTAGACTTTTCTATGTGAGACAGATTTGTTTATTAAATTCTTCGACTTTGGGTCGTAGCAACTCTTAGTTGTGGGTGAGATCAGCTAAGGGAATCAAGTGCGTAGTATCCTGTTGGGATCAGAGACCTAAGGAGCGCAACTGTACCTTGGATCAGTGTGAGATTGACTGGGGTTCAACTACAGTCCAGACCGAAGTTAGTTTATAGTAGGTTAGTGTCTGTAGCGGCTTAATACTGTGTGTGTTCAATCTGGACTAGGTCCCGGAGTTTTTCTGCATTTGCGGTTTCCTCGTTAACAAAACTTATGGTGTCTGTGTTATTTCTTTTCCGCATTATATTTTGTTATATAATTGAAATATCACAGGTTGTGCATTGAATCAATCAATTAGGAAATACGACCTTTGGTTGTTGATTGAAATTGATTGATACTTGAACATTGGTCTTTGGTACCGTTCAAGTTAATTTCTCTTGTATTCAATTAGACTCGCAGATTTTTATTTGCTTGAGTAAGGATTGAATCGAGAAATTGAGATATAACTTTTTGATATACTTTTTATTAAGATTGAGTCTGACTGTCTAGTTGATTCTGTTAAAAGTATATTGGAGTTAGTCCATACAGATTCCTAAGCGAATTATTGGGTGAGGTTGTTGTACCCCCACTTTTTCAATTGGTATTAGAGCAAGCAAACACCTTAAACCTAATAAGTCTGTGTTTGATTGATCCCTAAAGTCTATCCCTTTGGGAAATTTCATTGGGAAACTTTCTCTTGGCATCTGTAACGCACGCCATAATTCCGTAAAGATTGTTCACAGATTATTTATTTAACCTCTGGTCTCTTGTGATAATCTCGCTTCATCTATGTCCTTGGAAAGTCTAGATGTTAAGGAACAATCTGAAGGGAAAATTAAAAGTTCTTCTAAGAAGAGTCTATTGAAAAAATGTAGTCGACGCTCAAAGATATGGAATCTCACTATATTAACCCTTAATCTTTATGAGGAATACTATCACAATGGATCAATTGACAAATATCTATTTAGAGCGTTTGAAATCGTTTTTAAATTCTTAGAAAAGATTAATTCCTTTGAGAATAAGAATTGTTCAGATAAAAGTTCTGTACCTGTCAAATCATGTATTCATGATGTACGAACTAGACCTACTTCCAACTCATGTGAAATTGATAAAAATATTTCTTGTGAGTTCGGTATAGGTTCTAATCTTCGGAAAAAAGTCTTTTCTCGGGTATAAGAAAATTGATTCAAAAAATACCGTTGACCCGATATATAATCATTACCATGATTATACTAATATTCACAAATATCAACCTGAAAAAGTGCATGAGAATTTCTCGGCACCTTTAGTCTCTTGGTAACAAGACTGACTTTACCCCATGTGTATATTACTTGATATGGGGCAAGTAATGGTTGATTTCTTTTTGTGTGTCTGGGTTAGTTTATTTTGAAAAACTTTTTTATTCCTTCTTCCAAGGTTAGTTTACTGCACTGTACTGATCTTCAGTGTACAAACCTTGGATGATGAACGTTTTAAGAAATCCTACTTTTCTTTTGTGGGTCGCGGGTCAAAAACGGGTCCAAGCCCATTTGTGGGTTCATAAAAGAAAGGTATGCATACTTTCTTCTTCCTCTCATCTAGCCCGCGTACGTGAACGCTCTAGGGTTCATGTGTTTTCTCCATTAATCCTCCTTGAGATCAAAAAGCAAAGTGGGGTTTTCAAGATACATACCAAGTAAGTCATCTCTTCCTCTAATCCCTTAATTTCTAGATCTCATGAAGAATTTCAAAGTTTCAAAAGAGGTCTTTAAAAATTTTCGGTTCTTCATCTTCCTCTAGCATGAACTTACCATTAGATCAAATTTCCATTAGAATTAGATTTGTCAATGATTCTTGTGAGAAGGTTTTTGAAAGAATCTCATCTAATGGGTTTATTCTAGAAAAGAAGTTGGATTTTACTAGTGGGCATAAAGAGGATTTGATTTATTTTGAAAAATTCAATCTTGGAAATATCTTTGATGGTCTTGGTGAAGGTTTTGACAATCTTACTAGAATCTTCTATGCTAACATCTATGATGTTAATTGTAATGACATGGAATTCAAGACCATGGTAAAGAGACAAAGGATTCTTGTTAATAGAGAGTTGATTTCAAAAATCACTAAAATTCCCCTTGGGAGTTTTCTCCTTCCAAGACCTAGTCATGAAAGACCATCGTATGAAACCATCTCTAATGGTCTCTGTGGTAAGAGTGTTGCTTGGAATGAAGGAAAATTTCCTACCACTCATCTTAGTCTTGCCTTGATGTCCTTCGGAAAACTTGGTATATCTAATCTTTTTCCCTCCATGATTGAGAATTCTCGTTGGGGCTGTGAGTTTGCGGAGTTGGTTTATTTCCTTGTATTGGAAACTCAAATTCTAGACATTTATGGGTTTATCATATATCAAATGTGGTCGATGATGTCTCCCAACAATAAGTTAGGCTATCCTGCTTGATTGAGCAAATTTTTCGCAATTTCTCTATTGCTCCGATTGGCAACTCCATTTGGAACTCCCAAGCTTGTTCGTCCATGTACTTTCAAACGTATGAAGGAGAATGCTTGCAAGAGACAAATATATGACACCCCTGATGGCTCATGTGATACTTCCTCCATGAATCTTCTTCACGAAATTCTTAAAGGTGTTTGTAAGATTAATTCCAAGGTAAGGTGTGTACAAGAACAATTACTTGTGATTGCTATTAAGTTCCCTGAAATCAAGGATGGCATGAATAAGATTCAAGCCACCCTCATGGTCTCTGATGATGAAGATGATGATTGATTCATGTTTTGGGTTTAAAGTATTTTTTGATTTTGTCTAGGAAAGCTTCTTATGAGAATTTTATTCTTGTGTTTTTAAGAAGAATAACTAGAGTTTGGAATAGCCATTATTGTGACTACACATAGCTATGTCCAACGATTTTCATCTTATTTGTTTTTAGATTTATTTGTTTAAATTCTAAATTATTTTTATTTGGAAGATGATTTTTGCAGTATTAATCTTTATGGTTTTATATATTGCAATTTGTTATGGGATATGTGAGTTTGCGTCCGTGAACTATGATTGTCCCATACGTTGTCAAAAGTTAAGTCTTTCGTACGTCAATATGCAAGTATTGATAAAAGAATGAATGAAATTTTGCCATAAACAAAAGTTAAGCAATTGAACAACTCTTGAACTAGTTCATTTGAGTCATTTGAACTAGTTATGGTGAAGATGAATAAGGTTGATATGAAAGGGCTCATATGGCTAACCTTTTGGTTAACTACTATTGAACCAACGACTTGTACACGTTTAGGTACGGTTACACAAACCTAAATGACGTATATTTCATTTGTGTATAACAAGCTAAGTTTGATCTAACGGTTGAAAGATATTAGCTTGAATCTAATCAGGTTTTCATCTAACGGTGAATATTGAATGCTTTGTTACCAAGGTAACTTAGATTGCAAACCCTGATTTGGAGACTATATAAAGGAGAACTCTATCAACTGGGAAAGTTAATCCCCACACCTCCTGTGTGATACTAGTTGTATAAGCTAGAGTCGATTCTCCTTTATCCTTAGGTTTCTACCGAGACCCTGTAGGTTAACGACTTGAAGACTTAATTGGGATTGTGAAGCCAGACCCAACTATTTTATCTGTAGTTGCGTGATATGATCTTGTTGTTTCTATCGTATTGAGTACAATTGTAAAATTGGCTCGAGATTAATTTCTCCGATTGGCAAGATAGAAAAGTAATCACAAACATCTTTGTCTCATCGTTTGTGATTCCACAATATCTAGTTTCGCCATCATACGATTTAGATTATTGTGAGGTGATTGATAATTCTAGGCTGTTCTTCGGGAATATAAGTTCGGGTAATCGATTGGTTCCTGTTCACCTTGATTTATCAAAAGACGGAACAAATACTTGTAGGTATTTCTGTCGGAGACAGATTTATCTATTTTTGTAGACTTTTCTGTGTGAGACAGATTTGTTTATTAAAGTCTTCGACTTTGGGTCGTAGCAACTCTTAGTTGTGGGTGAGATCAGCTAAGGGAATCAAGTGCGTAGTATCCTGCTGGGATCAGAGACATAAGGAGTGCAACTGTACCTTGGATCAGTGTGAGATTGATTGGGGTTCAACTACAGTCCAGACCGAAGTTAGTTTGTAGTAGGCTAGTGTCTGTAACGGCTTAATACTGTGTGTGTTCAATCTGGACTAGGTCCCAGGGTTTTTCTGCATTTGCGGTTTCCTCGTTAACAAAACTTCTGGTGTCTATGTTATTTCTTTTCCGCATTATATTTTGTTATATAATTGAAATATCACAGGTTGTGCATTGAATCAATCAAATTTGAAATCCGACCTTTGGTTGTTGATTGATACATGAACATTGGTCTTTGGTACTGTTCAAGTTAATTTCTCTTGTATTCAATTAGACTCGCAGATTTCTATTTGCTTGAGTAAGGATTAAATCGAGAAATCTAGATTAACTCTTTGATATACTTTTTATTAAGATTGAGTCTGACTGTTTAGTTGATTCTCTTAAAAGTATATTTGAGTTAGTCCATACAGATTGCTAAGCGAATTATTGGGTGAGGTTGTTGTACCCCCACTTTTTCAGTTACTACTTTGTCTTCGAAAGAAAGGAGGATGATGATCGATTTACTAACTCATTACAAAGATATATTTGCATGGTCGTATGAGGATATTCCAGGGTTAGACATAGACATGGTAGTACATCACTTACCTATCATCCCCGGAATGAGACCTTTCAAACAGAAGTTGCGTAGGATCCGACCAGGGTGGTCTTTGAAGGTACATGACGAAGTGATCAAGCAATGTGAAAATGGGTTTTTGATGGTTACAAATTATCCAGAATGGTTGGCTAACATAGTACCGGTCCCTAAGAAGGATGGAAAAGTCCGAATGTGCATCGACTACAGAAACCTTAACATGGCAAGCCCAAAAGACGACTTTCCCCTCCCTCATATTGACATCCTTGTCGACAATACTGCATGGCATGGCTTACTATCATTAATGGATGGATTCTCAGGATATAATCAGATAAAAATGGCAGAAGAAGATAGGGAGAAGACATCTTATATTACACCTTGGGGGACATTTTGCTATGTTTTAATGCCTTTCGGTCTTAAAAATGCTGGAGCTACTTATCAACGCGCAATGACTACTCTTTTTCATGACATGATGCACAAGGAGTTGGAGGTGTATGTAGATGATATGATTGCCAAGTCGGAAAGAAGAGAAGATCATCCATCAGACCTACAAAAGTTGTTTGACCGGCTCAGGAAGTACAAGTTGAGGCTTAATCCCAATAAAGCATTCAGGGTAAAAATCAGGAATGCTATTAGGGTTCCTTGTCAGCAATAGAGGAATAAAAGTTGATCCAAAAAAAGCGAAGGCAATCATCAATATGCCGCCCCCAAGAATGAGAAGGAGGTGCGAGGTTTTCTGGAAAGAATTCAATATATCAGTCGATTCATCGCGCAACTAACTTCGGTTTGCGCACTAATTTTTAAATTGCTAAGAAAGAACTCGCCAAAGGAGTGGAGTGAAGAGTGTAAAGTGGCGTTTGATCAGATAAAGAAGTATTTGTCCAATCCACCTGTGTTAGTCCCTCCGGTCCCAGGGAAACCTTTATTGTTGTATTTATCGGTAACTTACTCATCAATAGGGGAAGTTTTAGGACAATATGACGAAGATGGTAAGAAAGAGCAGGCAATATACTGTATCAGCAAGACATTATCCGGATACGAATCATAATACTCCACATTAGAGAAAACATGCCTTGCCCTTGTCTGGGCTACTCAACGGCTTAGACATTACATGTCGTCTCATTCGGTGCAGTTATTATCAAGGATGAACCCACTTAAATATCTATTTGAAAAGCCAATGATATCAGGGAGAACGGCCAGGTGGCAGTTGTTGCTAGAAGAATTTGACATCACTTATGTGACACAAAAGTCAATAAAGGGAAGAGCAATAGCGGATCACTTAGCAGCACAACCTATTCCATATTGTGAGACACTCATAACAGAATTTCCTGACGAGCATGTTCTTGTTGTTGAACAAGATAATGAAGGTGAATTGTGGAGGATGTATTTTGATGGAGCAATGAAACCAGTTGGTAAAGGAGCAGGGGAAATTTTGATATCTCTTTTTTTTTTTTCTAAGTCACAAACTTTATTAATAAAGATCAAATTCAGTTACAACAAAAAAGCCTATCATAATGATAGACAATAATAAAAAATGACGGAAAAAGAAATTTTACAAACTAACTTTGCTTACATTTTTTCAAACTCTCATGTGATGAATCTGTAATATGGCACCTCTGGAATTTCAACTCTTTTAAGAAAGAGAGGTATTCCAATGTGTATGACTCTGTCACCTGCTGCCAAATCAACTCCTCTCTTAGCAAGTGAATCAGCTGAAAAGTTGATCTCTCTATAACAGTGTTTAAAATGAACTTCAGTGACTTGTTGATAAGCCTTGAACCATCTAGCTCTAATGCACCATGGTATAATACCCTTACTGAATTTATTTATCACTGTCTTAGAATATGAACTTATTATTATTCTTTTGAACCCCAACTTTACAGCCCATTCCAAGGCACACAACACTGCAAAGATTTCTGTCATGTAGTTTGTAGCTACTCCAATACCTCCAGATATTGTACCCACCACTTGACACAGATGATCTCTGGCACAAATACCAAACCCATCATTTCCTGGGTTGCCAAATGATGCCCCATCACAACAAAATAGTATATAACCATTTCCTGGCTGAGTCTAGAATATTTCTTTGATACAACTATAATTTTGATATCTCCTGATGAGGTACGCATTCCAATTTCTGTTCGATAAAATTTCAACTATACTAATAACATGGCTGAATATAAAGCATGCATTGCTGGTTTGAGAGATGCCTTAGAGTTATCAGTCAAGAAGTTGGAGGTATATGGAGATTCCTTGCTGATTGTTAACCAAACACAGAAAGTCTGGAAGATCAAAGAAGAAAAACTAGTTCCATACCATGAATGCCTCATGAAGCTGGTGGAGAAGTTTGATTGCATGACTTTTCATCATCTTTATAGAGACAAGAAACAGTTTGTAAATGCATTAGCTGTTTTAGCATCACTAATTCCGATCCCAGGAGATTCCACAGTCAAACCCATCGAGGTGGCACAAAGAGAGCGACCATCTTACTGTTATGCGGTCGAGATTGAAGCAGAAATGCAAGAGGAGACACATGGTTGAAAAAGCGGGGTTCTAACAACCACACCCAATATTTCTCTTAGCAATCTGTATGGACAAACTCCAATATAATTCCAAGAGAATAAACTAAAAAGTCAGACTCAATCAATGGAAATATATCCAAGAGTTGTATCTCTGTTTCACAATGTAATTAAAAAAATCAAATAGATAGAAATTCTGTGAGCCTGATTATTATGTGAAACAACTTGAACGGTACCAAAGACTAATGTTCAAGTGTCAATTAATATAATCAACAACCAAAGGTTGGATTCTCTAATCGATTGAACTACGCGCAACCTGTGATATTCCTATTATATAACAAAATATAATGCGGAAAAGAAATAACACAGATACCAAAAATTTTGTTAACGAGGAAACCGAAAATGCAGAATACCCCCGGGACCTAGTCTAGATTTGAACACCACACTGTATTAAGCCGCTACAGACACTAGCCTATTACAAGTTAACTTCGAACTGGAATGTAGTTGAGCCCTAATCAATCTCACACCGATCAAGGTACAGTTACGCTCCTTACGTATCTGAATCCCTGCAGGACTCTACACACTTGATTCCCTTAGCTGATCTCACCTACCAATAAGAGTTGCTACGACCCAAACTCGAAGACTTGATAGACAAATCTGTCTCAAACAGAAAAGTCTATTATATAGATAAATTTGTCTCCCATAGATAAACCTATGAATTTTTTTCCGTCTTTTGATAAATCAAGGTGAACAAGAACCAATTGATATACCGGACTTATATTCCCGAAGAACCTAGAAATATCAATCACCTCACAATAATCTTAATCATATGGTAGCGAAACAAGATATTGTGGAATCACAAACGATGAGACAAAGATGCTTGTGACTACTTTTTATCTTTCCGATCGGAGAATAAATCTCGATCCAATCTTAGAGAAGATAGTACGCAATCACGATAGAAAATGCAAGATCAGATCACGCAACTAGACAAACTTATTAGGTTTACAGTGTTTGCATTCTCTGATACCAATTGAAAAAGCAGGGGTCTAACAACCACACCCAATATTTCGCTTAGCAATCTTTATGGATAAACTCCAATATAATTCAAAGAGAATCAACTAGACACTCAGACTCAATCAATGGAAATATATCCAAGAATTGTATCTCTGTTTCACAATGTAATCAGCAAATCAAAAAGATAGAAATCCGTGAGCCTGATTATTATGTGAAACAACTTGAACGGTACCAAAGACCAATGTTCAAGTGTCAATCAATATAATCAACAACCAAAAGTTGGATTCTCTAAACGATTGAACTACGCACAACCTGTGATATTTCTATTATATAACAAAATATAATGCGTAAAATAAATAACACAGACACCAGAAATTTTGTTAACGAGGAAACCGCAAATGCAGAAAACCCCCGGGACCTAGTCCAGATTTGAACACCACACTGTGTTAAGTCACTACAGACACTAGCCTACTACAAGTTAACTTTGGACTGGAATGTAGTTGAGCCCTAATCAATCTCACACTGATCAAGGTACAGTTGTGCTCCTTACATCTCTGAATCCCAGCAGGACTCTACGCACTTGATTCCCTTAGCTAATCTCACCCACAACTAAGAGTTGCTACGACCCAAAGTCGAAGACTTGATAGACAAATCTGTCTCACACAGAAAAGTCTATTGTATAGATAAATCTGTATTCCACAGATAAACCTATGAGTTTTTTTTCCGTCTTTTGATAAATCAAGGTGAACAGGAACCAATTGATATACCGGACTTATATTCCCGCAGAACAACCTAGAAATATCAATCACCTCATAATAATCTTAATCGTATGGTAGCAAAACAAGATATTGTGGAATCACAAACGATGAGACGAAGATGTTTGTGATTACTTTTTATCTTGCCTATCGGAGAATAAATCTCGAGCCAATCTTAGAGAAGATAATACTTAATACGATAGAAGATGCAAGATCAGATCACGCAACTACAGAGAAAATAGTTGGGTCTGGCTTCACAATCCCAATGAAGTCATTAAGTCGTTAACCTACAGTGTTTCGTGAAAAACCTAAGGTTAAAGGAGAATCGACTCTAGTCGCAACTAGTATCACACAGGAGGAGTGGAGATTAGGTTTCCCAGTTGCTAGAGTTCTCCTTTATATAGTCTTCAAATCATGGTTTGCACTCAATGTTACCTTGGTAACAAAGCATTCAATATTCACTGTTAGATAAAAACCTGATTAGATTCAAGCTAATATCTTTCAACCGTTAGATCGAACTTAGCTTGTTACACACAAATGAAATGTACCTTCATTTAGATATGAGTAACCGTACCTAAACGCGTACACCTTGTTGGCTCAACAATAGTTAACTGAAGTTATCCATATGAACACTTTCATATCAACCTCATTCATCTTAACCATAACTAGTTCAAATGACTCAAATGAAACTAGTTCTAGAGTTGTTTAATTGTTTATATTCTCATAGAAGTATACAAGACACAATTGAAGAAAAATCGATTTTGATTCACTCGAATCAAGTCATGAACATTAAAGCCACAGTTTGCAAAAGATTGCATTCCTTATTATATAAATGTATAGTTCATGAACAAACAAATTTTAGAACATCATTTACTTAGGTATGCGAACCTAAGTAGCCGGACCAAGTTTGGGTTTCGCCAGTACACGAACTGGTATACATACCATCCAAACTAAACAGAAATTCCCGGACCTGAACCTTACGCCAGTACGCGTACCGGTTTGCATACCAGGTTCCCGGACTTTCTCAAACCAATAAGTACGCATACGGGTATACATACCATGGTTCCCAGACATGGATTACATATATGCAAGTACGCATATTATGCTTAAATCCAATTGTTCTAAACTCTATTTCAATCATTGAAACATTCTTAGAGGATGACAATATTTGTTTTCATAAACTATTAGCATCAAAGCCATTTTCAAATGATTGACATAATCAATACAAAACATTCCGAGTCTACATCAAATTAGATGTTATAAGGCGATTTTCATATGATCATCTTTTGACTTTCGTCAAGAATATAAGATGAACTTGGTTAAAGCGAAAGCTTACCAATACATATTTCGAGAAATATGTAAGCGAGTTAAACTCATCTCGAAATATCAAATGTGCATAATAGAAGTCTATATAGCTATACGACTTTTGTCTCAAATAGGAGATAGAGTAGATAGACTTTTGAGTGATAGATGAGTTCAAGTCTCCACATACCTTTTGTTGATGAAGTTCTACAAGCTCCCCTTGGTAGTTCTTCGTCTTCAATCGATGAACGTTGTGAAGTCTAAAGCTCAACCACACTTTCTATCATAATCCGAGACTTAGCTATAAGTAGACTAGAAATCAAGACTTATAGTTTTGGCAACTAAACTTGACAACAAGCTTGAGATATCAACGCTTGCGAGTTCGACCGAGCAGTGCTCTAACAATCTCCCCCTTTGTCAATTTTAATGACAAAACTATCAATACATATGGATTAGAAAATAAATAAACTTTGTAGCTTCTCATCCAAATGCTTGATCTCCTTGGTTCTTCAACATTACTCGAAATCTTCATCACTTCCAAGTACTCCAATGATTATGAACGTGTTCAACTCAGCATCATAGTTGTTGAAGATCCGTAGCTATAACAATGAGAAAACAGTTGCTCTCAATCATTGTTATACAGTGTCATAGTATTATTACACATCATCAAAGTTCAATTGTATCAAAACTTTGAAAACAATACTATGGTGATATGTATCACTCCTCCTTAGTCAATACTTCATCTCACATGAAAACCACCCCCCTTACATAATGATCCGTAAACCATATGTATTTGTAGTGTGAACTACACATTAATTCTCCCCCTTTTTGTCAATAAAAATTGGCAAAGGTACGAAAATTAGTGGGATCCTAATGAAATTTTCATAGAGATACTTCATGACCAAAAGAAAACAACATATCAACTTGTTTAGATGCCATCATATAGCCGAAGCTAAATGCATTCATCAAGGAGTTTATAAAGATACAAGATAACTCCTACAATATTCCACAACCGCACTCCCCATAAATATTTGGCAATTAAGCACAAGTTCAATTAAGAACTCTCCCCCATAAAATGTCATTCCCGAAAGAACAACAAGAGCGACCTTACTTTCACAACACAATAAGGATTTCTTTGGACATTAAAAAATCACATGAAACATGAATTTGTATCCAAAATACTCTATTAAATTAATCACAAGAGAACCCATGATTAATTTAATGGGTTCAGGAAACTTATGGAGCCGCACAATATTTACACAAAGATGTGGATCAGGGAAGACCAATACTGCGGAATAGACAAAGATTCATTCTATCTTTCATCACTATTTGCATAGAGACATATAATAGACTTAACCTTTGTAAACAAAAGTTCATCCTATCTTCCATCAATATTTGCATAATGACATAATAGGCTTAACTTTTGTTTGTCAAAAGTTCATTCAATCTTTTATCAATATTTGCATAATGACATATGAAAGACTTAACTTTTGACATTTATGGGACAATCATAGTTCACGGACGCAAACACGCATATCCCATAAAAAGTTGCAATATATGAAACCATAAAGATTAATACTGCAAAATCATCTTCCAAATAAACTTTAGAATTTAAATAAATAAATCTAATAACATTGCAAGATGAAAATCGTTGGAAATAGCTATGTGTACTCACAATAATGGCTATTCCAAACCCTAGTTATCCTTCCTAAAACACAAGAATAAATTCTCATAAGAAGTTTCCTAGACAAACCTGTATAAGATAAGAGAAAGAGAACTTAGACAACATCTTCATCTTCGTAATCCATCCAAGTGGCTTGAATCTTATCCATGTCTTCCTTGATTTCGGGAAACTTTGTGCAAATAACACATAATTGTTCTTGCACACATTGTACCTTGGCATTGATCTTACACACACCCTTGTGAATTTGATGAAGAAGACTTAAGGTGGTAGAATCACAAGAACCGTCAAGGGTATCACATCTTTGTCTCTTGCAAGCATTCTCCTTCATACGTTTGAAAGTATAAGGGCGAACAAGTTTGGGAGTTCCGATGGAATTGCCAATAGGAGCAATAGAATATGCTCGACAGATTTTCTCAATTAGGCAAGGGAAGCCTAACTTCTTGTTGGATGATGTCATTGACAGCATTTGAAGAATGATGAATCCACAATTATCAAGACTTTGAGAACCCAATTCAAGGAAATAAACTAACTCCGCAAACTCACGACTCCACCGAGAATTCTCAATTGTGGAGGGACAGAGATTAGATATACCAAGTTTTCCGAAAGGCATCAAGGCAATACTAAGATAATTTGTAAGAAATTTCCCATTAATCCAATCAACACTCTTGCCACAAATACCATTAGAAATGGTTTCATGAGACGGTCTTTCTTCCCTTGGTCTAGGAAGGTGAAAATTACCCAAAGGTATTTTTGTAATCCTTGAAATCAACTCTCTATTAACAAGAATTCTATCTCTATTTATCATGGTCTTGAATTCCATGTCAACAAGATCAACATCATGGATGTTAGCATAGAAAATTCTTGTAAGAGTGTCAAAACCTTCACCAAGACCATCAAAGATGTTTATAAGATCAAATTTTTCAAAACATACCAAATCTTCTTTATGATCGCTAGTCAAATCCAATTTCTTTTCTAAAATAAACTCATTAGAAGAAATCCTATCAAAAACCTTACCACAAGAATCATTGACAAATCTAATTCTAATAGAGGCTTGGTCTATAGGTATAGTCATGCTAGAAGATGATGAATCCAAGTTTTTTGAAACCTTATTTGAAACCTTGAAATTTCCCATGAGACCTAGAAATTAAGAGTACAAGGAGAAGGAAAAACTTACTTGGTATGCACCTTGAAGATGAGGAAAATCCTTAGTCATTTTTGAATCTCCAAAGAATTTTTAATGGAGATTATACATGAACCCTATAATAGTCCACGTACCCGGACTAGAGAGGGAAGAAGAAGGGTACGCGTACCATACTTCTTATATACCCAATAATGGGCTTGGACCCGTTCATGAACCGCGGCCCGCAAGAGGAAGACATGATTTCTTAAAACATTCAACAACCAAGGTTCGCACACTGAAAGGATCGGTACTGTGCAGTAAAGGGAAAGTAGGAAGAACTTCATCACCTTGACTAACCTTGGAGAGAGAGAGAGAAAATACAAAAAATAAATTAACCCAAGCACAAAAAAAAAAACCAATCGTTACTTGCCTCATCTCAAGTTATATATAAATGGGGTAGATCCAAGCTTGTTACCAAGTGGCGACATGTGCAGAGAGATTCTCATGCAACATTTCTGGTTGATATCTGTGAAATGTACCAGAAGTATAATCATAGTAATGATGATACTCAGGGTTAATAGAATTTTTTGAATCCCTTTTCTTATAACCAAGAAAAGACTTTTTCTGACAATTAGAACCTACACTTAACTCACCAGACATCATTTTATCAACTTCACACAAGTTGGGAGTAGGCCTAGTTCGCACATCATGAATACATGATTTGACAGGTACAGAACTTTTATCAGAACGATTCTTATTCTTATTCGAATTAAGTTTTTCAAAGAATTTAAAAACGCTTTCAAAGGCTCAAAATAGATCTTTGTCAATTGATCCATCATGATAGTATTCCTCAAAAAGATTAAGAGTTAATCTAGTGAGATTCCATATCTTTGAGCGTTGACCGCGTTTTCTCAAATAACCTTTTTTAGAAGAACTTTTAATTTATCCTTTAAACCGTTTCTCATCATCTAAGTTTTCCAAAGTATTAGATGGAGCGAGATTATCATGAGAGACCAGAGGTCTAGTGGATAATAAGCTCTGAACAATCTTTAAGGACTTCTGGCGTGCGTTACAGATACCAAGAGCAAGTTTTCCAAAGAGATTTCCCATAGAGACAGACTTTAGGGATCAGTCACACACAAACTTATTAGGTTTACAGTGTTTTCCTGCACTGATACCAATTGAAAAGGCAGGGGTCTAACAACCACACCCAATATTTCGCTTAGCAATCTGTATGGATAAACTCCAATATAATTCAAAGAGAATCAACTAGACACTCAGACTCAATCAATGGAAATATATCCAAGAATTGTATCTCTATTTCACAATGTAATCAGCAAATCAAACAGATAGAAATCCGTGAGCCTGATTATTATGTGAAACAACTTGAACGGTACCAAAGACCAATGTTCAAGTGTCAATCAATATAATCAACAACCAAAGGTTGGATTCTCTAAACGATTGAACTACGCACAACCTGTGATATTTCTATTATATAACAAAATATAATGCGGAAAATAAATAACACAGACACCAGAAATTTTGTTAACGAGGAAACCGCAAATGCAGAAAAACCCCGGGACCTAGTCCAGATTTGAACACCACACTGTGTTAAGTCGCTACATACACTAGCCTACTACAAGTTAACTTCGGACTGGAATGTAGTTGAGCCCTAATCAATCTCACACTGATCAAGGTACAGTTGTGCTCCTTACGTCTCTGAATCCCAGCAGGACTCTACGCACTTGATTCCCTTAGCTGATCTCACCCACAACTAAGAGTTGCTACGACCCAAAGTCGAAGACTTGATAGACAAATCTGTCTCACACAGAAAAGTCTATTGTATAGATAAATCTGTCTCCCGCAGATAAACCTATGAGTTTTGTTCCGTATTTTGATAAATCAAGGTGAAAAGGAACCAATTGATATACCGGACTTATATTCCCGAAGAACAACCTAGAAATATCAATCACCTCACAATAATCTTAATCATATTATAGCAAAACAAGATATTGTGGAATCACAAACGATGAGACGGAGATGTTTGTGATTACTTTTTATCTTGCCTATCGGAGAATAAATCTCTAGCCAATCTTTGAGAAGATAGTACTTAATACGATAGAAGATGCAAGATCAGATCCCGCAACTACAGAGAAAATAGTTGGGCCTGGCTTCACAATCCCAATGAAGTCATTAAGTCGTTAACCTACAGGGTTTCGTTAAAAACCTAAGGTTAAAGGAGAATCGAATCTAGTCGCAACTAGTATCACACAGGAGGTGTGGGGATTAGGTTTCCCAGTTGCTAGAGTTCTCCTTTATATAGTCTTCAAATCATGGTTTGCAATCAATGTTACCTTGGTAACAAAGCATTCAATATTCACCATTAGATAAAAACCTGATTAGACTCAAGCTAATATCTTTCAACCGTTAGATCGAACTTAGCTTGTTATACACAAATGAAATGTACCTTCATTTAGATATGAGTAACCGTACCTAAACGCGTACACCTTGTTGGCTCAACAATAGTTAACCGAAGTTATCCATATGAACACTTTCATATCAACCTCATTCATCTTAACCATAACTAGTTCAAATGACTCAAATGAAACTAGTTCTAGAGTTGTTCAATTGTTTATATTCTCATAGAAGTATACAAGACACAATTGAAGCAAAATCGATTTTGATTCACTCGAATCAAGTCATGAACTTAGGTATGCGTATGGGTATGTGTACCTAAGTAGCCGGACCAAGTTTGGGTTTCACCAGTACGCGAACTGGTACGCATACCATCCAAACTCGGAAGAAATTCCCGTACCTAAACCTTATGCCAGTACGCGTACCGGTTTGCATACCAGGTTCCGGGACTTTGTCAAACCTATAAGTACGCATAAGGGTATGCATACCATGGTTCCCGGACATGGATTACATATATGCAAGTACACATACTATGCTTAAATGCAATTGTTCTAAACTTTATTTCAATCATTGAAACATTCCTAGAGGATGACAATAGTTGTTTTCACAAACTATTAGCATCAAAGCCATTTTCAAGTTAACATAATCAATACGAAACATTCCGAATCAACATCAAATGAGATGTTACAAGGCGATTTTCATATGACTATCTTTTGACATTCGTCAAGAATATAAGATGAACTTGGTTAAAGCGAAAGCTTACCAACACATATTTCGAGAAATATGTAAGCGAGTTAAACTCAGTTTGAAATCTTATGATGGGATTTTGTTGAGGTGTGTAAATGGAGATGAAGCTCGACGCCTTCTTAATGAGGTACATGAAGGAATCTACAGCCCACACATGAACGAACACATGTTATCCAGGAAAATTCTTCGGATGGGATATTTTTGGACAACAATGGAATCAGATTGCTTCAAGTACGTGAAAAGATGCCATAAGTGCAAAATACATGCTAACTTGTTACATTTGCCACCGACTGAGTTGCACCCTCTTACATCACCATGGCCTTTTTCTGTCTTGGGCATTGATGTAATTGTGAAATTGAATCCTTCCGCGTCAAATGGACATGAATACATCATAGTGGCAATTGATTATTTTATAAAGTGGGTGGAAGCAATATCCGTAAAGAGTCCTACGGGGAATCAGACTGTTAAGTTCCTCACGAACAACATCATATGTCGTTACGGATTGCCAAATGAGATTATATCTTATAACGGGTCCAACTTTGTTAGCAAGGAGGTAAAAAGGGAGAGTGAAAAGTACAAGATCCAGCTAAGGAACTCAACCGTTTACAGGCCACAAACCAACGGTGCTGTGGAAGCTGCAAATAAGACAATAGGCAAAATTTTGAAGAAGATGACGTAAACATATAAAGATTGGAGCAGTTTGGCAATACGTAATTGGGAGGGTCCGTACATCATCAAAAGCATCTACCCAGGATCCGCAATCCGGTTAACTGATTTGGACGGACGAGAAGAGCCGAAGCTCACAAATGTCGACCAACTGAAGAAATACTACACCTAAGGTAAGTGCTCAAATCTATGTAATGGTGGCGAATGCTCATACAATTTAAGGAGAATTTTTAGGAGTCCAATATCTCTCTCTCTCATAGTGTCAGGTAGAAAATAAGTAGGGGCAGAGTCGTCACTATGTTTGGCCCAGTCAGTCAGTAAAAAAAAAGAGGGGCAAAGTCGTCATTATGTTAAGCCCTCGTCAAAAAATAAAATAATCAGGAATTATTATTTTCAGTTTTATAGTGTCAAAAAAAAGGGGAACCGCCATCATCATACTGGGCCCACGACAAGTTTCAGTCTTCTATTTTAGTTTTGTTGAAGTCATGTAATTTAGAGAGAGATGTGTTAGTCTATCTGTATGTCATCATTAGTCTTGTACAACATCTCCTAAAGTTCTATGAGCAACGGACGTCCAAACGGGTAGGTTTGAGTAGCAAAAAAAAGAAAGATTATGTAGTTAATAAACAACCACTTGAGAAAATTGGTCGACATTTGAAGAAATCAAAGAAGATAGTCAACATTTGAGGAAATCAGAAAATAATAAGAAGTAATGAGGAAGATGGGTCAACAGTTGAAGGAGTTAGAAAAGAGTGGTAAGCCGCGTGATGAAACAAGGATAGAAGAAGGTAAGCCAACATATATGTACTCGGAGATTTTTGGGCAAAACATCAAACCATTGGGGTTGGTCGGAGGTGGTCAGATTGACTCTTCTCGAAAAATCGACGGAGCTAGCGTAATTCCAGTGTTCTCCCACCCTACACGGTGAATTAGGAAATTGGGCTCCTTTATACGATAATCAGGTATTATTGTTTTCAATTTTATAGTGTTTTCAAATAAAATAAAAAAAATTATAATAATTATAATAATAATAATTAAAAAAAAAACCCTCTAGTTGTGCGGAAGCCGATGAGGAAAAATCTAGGTAAACATAAAAAAGTAATAATAATAATAAATTACACCGTTTAGATTGACTGAGGCAATAATTCCAGACAATTAGTTGTATTTTGTTGTGTTTCTTTATAGGATTTTCTATTATTTTTCTAGGATTATTTTATATAAAGGCACGTATTACTAATCATTCCCCTCTTATGTGAAGCATAGCCTCCAACTCATTGATTCTCAGATCTTTTGATTGGTAAGACTCAATCTGTAAGTCTTCGCGGGAAACTTTGCCGCCTCCCGTTTGAAGGAAGTAAAGGATTGGCGAACCTATGGCTATTATCCCTCTGTCCCAAGCTTCGACCCCCATGATAGAGATAATACAACGACCCAGTCAAGGAGAAGTGGGAATTAAGGAGAGCATTGAAAGTAAGGGAAGAAGGTCAAAAGGAGAAGTCAGTTGCTGCAAAGAGAGAAAGTTTCCATACATGATGAAGACACAATTAAAAAGAGAGGAGTAAATGCAAGAGGATTGGTACGTAAGTGTTTCCTTGTTTTCACAACGCAACAATTACGGACTTCTTGACTTAATTAATTAGTCATGAGGTTGTATATGTATGCGGAAAATTAAATATTTAGAGATGTTCCGGGTGAACTCAATAGCGTCGCACTGGACAACTCAAGGGAGTTTCAACAATTTTGAGGGGCACATTTTGTGTACGAAATTGGGCGTTCGGCTTTGCCATTCGGTTGCACGCAAACCTCTGCCAAAAAGGGACAACTGTAGGCACCCTAATTTCGTACATAGTTTGGAGTCGCACTTCCACGAAATATGGTCTAGGCAAACACCGTTCGTATGCCCACGTTTAAGGTCGGAGGATAAACATTTTTACCAAAAACTAAGAGTATGTCCACTAGGTGTTCCCACTAGTCATGAAGTCCACTATGGACGTACATCAAAATGAGCCGAAGTTCACCAACTAAGTATCCACTAAATCCAATCCAATGTTGGACGTCCACCCTAATAGCAAAATGAGTAAAAATGTTGACACCTTCTTTTGGTTTTGTCCGCAAGACATTCCATGTTAGCAAGATCTTAGAGTAAATGACATTCGGCTATTTTAGTAAAAGAAATTAAAATGATTTTTAAGAATTTTTAATAATTGGAAATAATATTGTTTCATTTGGATAAAATATCTAGGTTTTTAATTTGATCCATAGGATTTAGGTCATTTTAATCCTAAGGTAATTGTTAATGGAAAAGACATATAAATAAGGTGTCATTTTTGAGTTTAGGGAGGGAAAAAATTTGGTCGCATCCTTATAGAGAGAAAATCAGAGATTGAAAATAAAACTTGAGGAGATTTTTAGTGTGGTTAATAAGAGATATTGTTGGAATTTAGAATATAAATATGAGTTAGTTAGTTAGTTAGTTAGTGTGAATGGATGCGTCCACTCACTTGAACCTTTTCAATATGTTGTGTCTTATCCCAAGGGATGTGACTCTCCACAAAGGGTTGTGACTCTTCATGAAAGGATTTCTCCAAGAGTCACTTCTAAACCTAGATAAACCCCACACATTCTCCATTGCAAATGTGTTTAGAGTCATAAAACTAGTATTAGAAATTTAAGAGTTTGCATGTGTCTTCAAGAGTTAAAGAAGAGTTTGTTCTACATCTATTCGTGTTCGCTGTTCGGTGTTATCGAAGTGCTGCGAAAAACATCGAGGTATTGTTGACTGTTGGAGACATATGCCGCTAAACCTGTAACAGCATTTTATACAGGGCATTAAATGTCTTAAGCAAAGAGATTACTCGCCTCAATACACCCCAAGTAAGTTTGTTTAAGTTTATGATTGATCATCTTTTTCTATCATTTTTTTCTTGTTTCTTTGTTGGTATTACGAAATGTGATATATAAATGAAAACCGTGTTATAAAGAGTTGTAATGGATCGGTGGATAATACACGAGTTGTATTATTGGAGAATCGGTAACGAAGATATTTATCCAACAATCGTAAGACATTTGATCTTTATATCTTTGTTACTGACTTATTCGTTTGGAGGGTTCCATATCCTTTGACAAGTTCTGGACAACACTGTTGGACAGTGGGTTTGACGTTTGCAAAAGTGTTAGAGATTAGAAAACCACATCGCATGATATACCAGATTCATCATGTCTTGTCGGTTCTATAATCGGTGTATGGCAATCAATTTACTAATCCGCTTGGTTTGATTATTTTAGTAAACCGAGATTGTATAGAACCATTGATACCGATACCAAACTCTGAAAGAAAGAATTAATGGATGGAGAATTCATATTAGGATGAATCTCTGTAACTGTTTCCCGAATTGTCTTCGACAGAAATATCTATCTATTCGCAGAACTTAATTGGACAACGGAATCAATATAGATTGGTGTGTAGTGTAGACCTAGGTTCTACAACACATGTGTTGCGATCGAACTCAACAGAGAGATACCTAACCAAAAATTTAACAACCCTCTCTCCCATCTCTATTCTTCTTCTCTTTTCTTATCGGAATGGGTCAGAGAAGCTATAATCCGACCGTTATACTATATTTATTTGTCCGTTAGACTTCCTTACTAGCAAATTTAGATCGGAAAGTGACCGGAAAGGTTAGATATTTATAGGATTACAATTACTCTTTGGATTCTAGTTACTCTTGGACTCTTGTTACTGTGATTCTTGTTTCAGAGATTCTTATTAAGGGATTCTTACTCAGTGTTTTTTTATTTGGAGTTTCTGCTCCGGTGATTCGTTAAGTCTCCTGATCTTTTTGCTTTGCTCTTGTAACTGTTATTAAATTCTTATTAAGTCTTTCCTTCTGTGTTACTGCTTTCCTTTCCCGATTCTTTCAATTTCTTTGGGTTCTTTTTCTTCTGTTTGCAATCCTTTTTGCATCTTCTGGTTTTTATTGAAGGCTACCTGTTTGTTATTATGCCGAATTACTCAAAATCGATGTTGATAGCCAAAACAATCAGAAACTGGTACTGCAAGGGTAAAAGAGACTCGTTTGCTGCAAAGGACAGAAAAAGATTGGGGATTTGGACAAGATTTGGTAGCAACAAATGGAGAGGTATAAGAAAATGGTTATGGAGTGGTGCTGTATTCTTGAAAAATACTTTAATCTCCATCATTAAACCCAAGCTCAACAACAACTTCCTTATTACCAGAGGAATACCTGGATCTCTAATAAACTGCAGGCCAACAAATACACCAATGGTTAGGAATTTTGGACAGATGCAAAAAAATGAAGAAGATGGAAGTGACACATTCAAGTTTAATAGAGGAGAACTAAATAGAAAGACAGATAAAACTCCAGAGAAGGTGGCCTCAAAGGTTTACAGCATGATTGCCTCTCAGGAGAAAAGGGAAGTGGAGCAAAAGGGAGAAACAGTACCAGAAGCAGGAGGAATGGGAAAAGTGAGAAAGGGGAAGCATCAATTTGAGGGTGATGATCCCACCCCAAGAGATAAAAAAAGACAAACCTTTAGAAATTGATTCCACAACTCCTAAGATTTTGAACCAATTCCCCCTCAAGTTGGCTGATTTCAATGGAGGATCGTGTTCTACCATGACGGGGAAAGCTAATCGTACCAAAAGTCCTAGAGCTCGGAAATCTGCTGCTGCTAAGTCCCCGGGTGCAATGGCTAATACACAAAAGAGGAATACTTTGGAATCACCTACCATGGAGAAAATTGAGGGAGCTAACCAGTTTTTTCCAAACACTCTCTTATCTTCTTATTGTTGGTTCCTCCCTGGTCGAAACCCCACTATGCATGTGTCAATGATCTCTAAATTTTATGCTAAAAACTTAGTTTTTCCTAACTTTTCCTACCCAATAATCTCATATTTCTGGCAATTCATTAGTATTTTATCTTGGAACTGTCAGGGATTAAGAACTAAAGCCACTAGACAACATCTTAGTAAGCTCATAAAACAGCATGAACCTAACATTGTCTTTCTTCCTGAAACTAAAAACCCGAATGACTATGTCAAGGACATTCTAAAAAAATCCATGTATTATAATATTTCCTGTCAAGCACCAATAGGTATTGCTGGTGGTCTTGTTATTGTCTGGGATAACTCTGTGAAACTAACTATTTCTTACCAGGATGATAACCAAATAAATTGTCATATATGGAATGAGAAAACTAAATCGAACTGGGTCCTGACTTGTATGTATGGTAATCCCTATAAAGATTATATGAAAGATAATTCTTGGAAGATGGTACAACATATGGGCCAGAACATAATACATCCTTGGGTCATTTTAGGAGACCTCAATGTCATCCTCCATCCCGATGAAAAGAGAGGTGGAAAGGTTGCCAATGGGGCAGAAATAAGAAAATTTAACTCTGATTTCAACAATATAGGATTGCATGATTTAGGTTTCTTTGGCTTCCCTTTTACTTGGTCCAACCACCAAGAGGGTTCTAACCTGGTGGAAAAAAGGTTAGATAGAAGGCTGGCCAATGGGTCTTGGCTCAATCTTTTCCCTAATGCCTGTGTTAAGCACTTACATCCTATAGGGTCTGACCATTCCCCCATTCTCTTGGTAACTGATATCCCTGTTCACAAAGGCCATAGGCCTTTCAAATACTTTGGCTTCTATCAAGAAGAAACTTATTGTAGAGATATAATCATATTGATAGACGCATTTATGTGTCTATTTTCATTTCTTTTGTGTATACTGTTAGTACCCATTTCTGTACTAATTTTGGTAT
>JAJJMB010005553.1:215494-284544 GCA_023531105.1 Papaver atlanticum | reverse complement strand
CGGGACTGGATAGGGGGAGGTCACATTTCTTCTCAAAATTTCAAAACAGAAAAAGGCGGGAAATGTTTACAGCTCCTGTGAACTTTCCTGGTTTGATTTCAATGAGTTCTTCTCGGGATTTCTTCACAGTTTTGGATAGGGATCAATCTTGTACGACAAAACAGGGTTGGTAACGCTAATTGAATCGAGAAAAGAGGAGTTTTACACGTGATATATCTTCGACATGGGGTATTTACATTTTCAGATATTTTCGGTTTATAAAATAAGTTTGGGGAGATTCTACGCTAAGATTGCAATGTATTGAGTCCTTATTCAGTCTTGAGAGAGTATATGAGAGTTTGGAAACCAAGTTGACGCGTAGAGAAGATTAAACAGGGAAGAAAAATCCCGTAACTTGCTGAAAAGAAAAACGAGAATATTTGTGGATTAACTCGAGAGATTTTGGGTCTGGTGGCTATATATAGGTTGAATCGAGTCATAAAAAGGGGGACGAACAATTTGGGAGAGTTTGGAGAAGTTTAGAGCACTAGAGAGGCGAAGAAAATCGAGTACAGAAACTCTGCTGCTGCTGCTGAAGAAGAAGAAGATGAAGAACATAAGACGCACATGCACCAGTCGCAGAGGAAGACTTATTTTCAGTGACAACGAGCTTCTATCGTTCCTGTCTGTAGTGACTGAAACCCTTCAGCAACAATTCAGCCTTCTGTTTTAGACTTTCAGCGACTACAGTATACTCTTTTCCCCCTTTTAATCAATTTTTGAACACCAATGATGTATTTTGAGAACATGATTAATATGAGGAGCTAAACCCTTTAGCCGAGGCGACGGAGGAAGCCATTGTTTCATGAAAAGTGGTATAATTCTATTTTAATTAATTTTTATAATTTTTTATATGATTATTTGCAATTTTTTATATGATTTTTTATTGAGTAGTTGTGAGTTGTTTTGATGGAACATGCTAGGTTTTAAAACTTTTGATGTTTTCATGCTTTGTGATTACAACTATTACTTCAAAAATCTATTAGAGGCAAATATTAGAATCATTTTAAAGAAAAATATTGCATGAATATTGATTAGAGTTTATCAATTAATTGGTCAATGGTGGAATCCAGAGTCTCGGTATTTCTTTATAATTTTGATATAATTTATTTGAATTGTTGAGTTTAATTTAAGTCTAAAAAAAATCCTTCACAAGTTCGAGCAACGAATCTTTTTACCACTACAACTACAAAACACATCAATATCTTCTTGGGGTACTAGTTTTCAGGGATCACATGCTTACGTTCTAGCTAATAAACTAAGAACTGTTAGGATTGATGTCGGGAACTGGAATAAAAATGAATTTGGTAACATTCAGACTAAGTTGGCCTACTTGGATCAAACTCTAGAAAACTTTTTATCCAATCATAACACTAGATTAAATGACAATAGTATACAGGTCACAAATGATGAAATTTGTAAACTCAGGGATTATGAAGAGGAGATGTAGAAGATAAAGGAAAATGAAAAATTTATTCAATTAGGGGATAAGAACACTCATTTCTTTCACCAGAATGCGGTGAAGCGTCAAAGGAGAAATAATATAGTTGGGCTCTATGATAACAATAATAGATGGATAGAAGGAAAAGATGAAATTGCTAATTGCTTAAATATCCACTTTGAAACTTTGCTTACCACTTCTGCTCATGTGCTTAATTATGACATAATAAATCTTGTTCCTACTGCTATAACTGATGCTGAAAATGCCCAACTCATGATATGTCCTTCTATTGATGAAATTCATAGTGTTGTTTTTGGTATGCTACCTAATTCTAGTCTTGGGCCAGATGGGTTTCCTGCTTGTTTTTTCCAAAAAAAATTGGTCAATTGTTAGTACTGACATTGTTAAAACTGTCCAGTCTTTCTTCGCTAGTGGTCATATGCTTCATCAGACTCACATCTCTCTAATTCCCAAGGTGCTCCACCCTTCTAGTCCTGGTGATTATAGACCCATTAGCTTGTGTAACATTGTCTACAAAATTATATCGAAAGTTATTGCTAATAGACTAAAACCTTTCTGGATAGACTTATCTCTCCTTACCAATCGGCTTTTGTTAAACAACAGCGTATCTCAGACAACATTCTTGTTGCTCATGAGATAATCCATGCTATGAGGAAAAAAAAAATGATAACTATATGGGCCTCAAAATTGATATGTCAAAAGCGTTTGATAGGGTGGAGTGGGATTTTTTAATTGCTATTCTAAAAAAATGGGATTTTGTGAAGGTTGGTGTAACCTAATTATGCAATGTATCAGCACTAATTCGTCTTCCATTCTTATAAATGGAGTGCCTGGTAGGAGTTTTAAACCATCTAGAGGACTTAGGCAGGGAGATCCTTTATCTCCCTACCTCTTCATCCTTTGTATGGAATCATTTTCACGTACCATTGCCAATGCTGAGTCCAGTGGCCTTATTTCTGGTTTTAAAATTAATAAAAATTGCCCTTCCATTAGCCATATGTTATTTGCAGATGACTGTCTTATTTTCACAAAGGCTTCCATCACCCAAAGTAGGAATCTGTTGAAAGTGCTCGACGATTATGGTAAGACTTCAGGTCAAATGATCAATTTCTTCAAATCGGGTATTTTTTTTACTCCGCATGTTAATAATAGTTTTAGTAAAGATATAATTGACATCCTAAAAGTAAAAAAGAGAAGTCTAAATGATAAATATTTAGGGGGCCCTCTCTTTACTAATAAATCTAAGATAGCATGTTTTGAAAACCTCTTAGATAAAATGGGGGTAGAGTTAAGGGATGGAATGGGCAAACTCTCTCTCCTACGGGTAGAGGAGTGATGGCAAAAGCTGTTCTAGAGACTATCCCTGTGTATAGCATGTCCACATTTATTCTACCTAAGAAAACTACTCATAGAGCTAATGCTATAATTCGTGATTTTTGGTGGGGAAAACATGATGGCAAAAAGGGTTTCTATATGAAGAATTGGAAGGGTGTTTGTAAACTGAAGGAGAAGGGTGGTAATGGTCTCAAGGACCTGAACCACTTTAACATGTCTCTTATTGCAAGGAATGGTTGGAGACTTTTTCACCAGCCTCATTCCGTGTATTCTAAAACAATGAAGGGGAGGTACTATCCTAAAACAAATCCCTTCCATGCAACATGTAATGAGAGATCGTCGTGGGCATGGAAAGGAGTGTATAAAGGTCTAATGTTAATCAAGGATAACAACATTTGGGAAATTGGGAATGGTAAAAGCGTACACATATGGAAAGATAGGTGGATCTCTGACTCTGAGGGAAATCCCATCACTATCAGTGGAGATGGGAGTGATGGTGTCCATTTACTTGTTGCTGATCTCATGAACGAGAATGGCTGGAATATTCAAACCCTACAATCTCTTTTTGATTGGAATACCATTAGGAGAATTCTTACTATTCAACCTAACAAGGATAGTGAGGATAGTTTGAGGTGGATGACAATCCACAAGGCATTTTTAATAGAAAATCTCTGTATGATATTCTGGACAAGAAAAAGTTGCAACCAAAAGACACTCTAGCTGGAAAAATTTGGGATATGGATGTGATACCTAGAATAAAAAAATTTACCTGGAAATTGCAGCATAATATCTTGCCTTTTAGCGGACATATTTATACTTATATCCCTCATATTAATCCTATTTGTGTGATGTGCAGGACTCATGTTGAAACAGGAGAACATTTGTTAATGCAATGCAATTATACAAGAACAGTTTGGGCTCATTGCTCTTTAAACTTGAATTCATCCACCTTAAACTTTACTACTCTGAGCAACTGGTGTTCCTCTTGGTTCTATGGAAACTACCCTCAAACCCATTGGGGAATTGGGAAAACATAGTTGCTACCTTGTGTTGGTTTACCTGGAAAGCAAGATGTGATGTTGCTTTCCAGGGTATAAAGCAAAACCCCAAAACAACTGCGACCTTAATATTAAACCTCCTGAACTCTCACCAGAGAATAGCGACTAGAGTCCCTATTAATATTGCTCCTGATATTACTAGACATGCTGATGATAACCACAATCTGTATATCACATTTGCTTATATGTCTAGCTTTAACTCCTATACTGGCCTCACTGGTGTAAGTGTAACTGTTTCAGGGCCATCTGGAGACACGATTGGAAAAAGAACTAGAGGAGTAAGAGCCCATAGCAAAGAGGAAGGGGATCGCATAGCGGAGCAAGATGCACTCCAATGGGCTACTATTTTAAATTGCAGATTTTTCAACCTTTTAGGTGACAACAAGAACCTAAACAGAACTCTACAAGGTGGCCAACGTAAGACGACATGGAAGACAAACCATATTGTAGACACTCTATTGGCCTCTTTACTTCTCTTTGAAAAGGTCTATTGTAAGGGCATACAGAAACGTCTCTGACCTTCAGAAGCTTACTTTAATAGGTGGTAAAAACCAAAGTCCTCAAGCTTAGGAGGTACATAACATTTGTTTAATTTGTTCCAGGTAGTAATCTACCATTTCGTTTTATAAAAAAAAAGACTCAACAGAGGATTTGGATCACAGTAATGTTAAAGTCAATTTGAAATGGCTTTAAAAAGGGGCAATCGGATTAAGTTTGGTTTATGTGAGGCCATTCAAAATTTGAATAAGCCAAGGCACCCTTTGGGAATACGTGTAGTGAAAAGATGTGTCTTTTCAACAAGAGACATGTGATTGGGGAATACCTGTCTCTAAGTAGCCGGTAATTAGACAAGTTTGATGACTGGTTCATTCAAATTGGGATACTAGTTGTATCCACAATGTGATAGATACACAAATTCCAGGAATTTGCATAGATGAGTAGTTTGGATCAATGGATCCTATTCCCCTCATGTTCTAGTGATCAGACTTGTCCACGGTTAGAACAACATTTTTGGTTGATAATCCACTAATGGTAATTAGCATGTTGCTAATAAAATAAAGGGACTTGTTAGTCATCAGAACATATATATTCTGACACATTTCTTAATTGGGTGAATTAAGAAAATAGAATGAATAACGGTTGATATTCTCTCTGATTCACGTGAGGATAGATTGGCGAAGAGATGTAATCTCTTAAACATGTATCTTCTTTCAAGCAGTTGTTAAGAGGATCTATAAGCGATAAGTATTGCGTAAAGAAATGATTGTGAACGAAATTAACACAGTTATTTCTGAAAGGGCATAGTGCATCTTGAAGATGTCCATTCGGTTACTAATTATTTGAATTTGGTATCCGTACGTCTACCCATTGGCGTGAATGGTGTCTCTTAACAAGTTAAGTGATATCTCCTTGAGGTTACAAAATCTGATGGTTCAATCCGGAGTGAACAGTCACTATACCATATTCTTAGAATTAAATCTTAATGGAACCGACATGGTGGAGTTCGAAGAGATGCGTCTTTTCGTCAAAAGACGGCCTGGGGATTTTATCCATCAAATTTTATCATTTGTGCGCAGTATTTTGCATTTTGTGGAAAAACCCCAGTCCCGTAAATGGTGAAGTGACCTGATAAACAAAGGATTCATTAACGTTTTTGTGTCGTTTCTATGGAACTTTTATCAACAACGTACTGGTATATATATAGTGGTTCATGGATTGAATTTATATACAGTAATTGGTTTTCTGAAACGGAGATTTTGCTCAAATTTAATTTGGGTAGAAAATCATTCTTTCACGAAGTGTTTTCTTTTGGGTTTGAACCAATTTGAAACTGGACTATCATGGATTGAATTTATATACAGTAGTTGGTTTTCTGAAACGGAGATTTTGCTCAAATTTAATTTGAGTAGAAAATCATTCTTTCACAAAGTGTTTTCTTTTGGGTTTGAACCAATTTGAAAACGGATGAGTCCAGTTTCGTAAGGGACTTACGAATTGTCAGTTGGCCTGAATCAATCAAGGATGCTGTAAGCATAATTAGATGGATTGATTACTGGAAGTTTGGCAGTTCGCAATCCAATTGAATTTTTTCAAATGAACTAGTTTGAAATGAAGTATCGATCTTGAACGTCACTAATATGGGACCAAATCATCAGTGTCCATTGATGATCTTAGATCTCATTGGAGATGACTGGTTACAATGGACTAAGTGGAATCAAATCATTACATACGAAAAGTAAAGTATGAATAGATAATTCATGTACCCTTATTTCTGTTGGTACCATAAGTTTGTCACCGTGTCAATACCCAATGTGCCCAGCAGAAAAAACACTCAAATTTCGCAGTGGAGAAATTGCCTTCAGTGTTTTGGGTTTGTAGGGTGTGTTTATCATTGGAGTTGTCTTTGGTTTGGCTCTATAACAGTAGTCCAAAATATGGTGGAGTGATGTGAAAAACCATTAATATTGTGTCAGCCATAATCAGAAACTCGTTTCCAAATGGAAAAGTTTCAGTAAATTGGAATTCGGCACACTGTCCGTTATGGGTGAATTCTTAAGCATTTGATTAAGAATTATTAGTGCAGTCCATTTTTGGATTTCAAAAGAAAAGCACTTGGACGTAAATGTTTTATAATGGACGGTGCAAAAGTTCAGTTTCTGGCACCGGCACCAATCGATAAGCATCACAAATGCAGTTTCTTGCATTGGCACCAATCAGTAAACATCACAACCAACTATGATAAGGCATGATCAAACATGGTTTCAAAGTTTCCAATCATGGTTAGACCCAATGAAATTCTAATCTGTGATAGAGATTAGACAAGGTGTCGCTAAACGTAGAATAAAAATTCATTCAAAGATATGAAGAATTTACCGGTGCACCGCTGAATTGTGGGGGTTGGTTGTGATAAAAGAAGAATCATTTTCATGATGGATTCATAAAAATGTGGGGCTGACTCTGGAAAATAGCTAGTAAAGTAATAGATACCGCTATTTAAGTCAAGCAGACTTTATGAGTCAAATTGTTTGTCAAGGGAAGTAGCCTTGAAGCAAATGGGCCTGTTACACTACGGGTGGCAAGTGATGACTCAAAAGTCTTCAGTGGGTAAAAAATTATGTGTTTGTTGTATACAATTGCAAAGCGAGAGTATCGATATAAATCAATCACTCAAATGAATGCTGATAAGAGATCAACATTGGACTCTGGACTTCGGACGCGAAGTCAGAAAAGAAGTAGAGTGACATAGATGAAAACCATGTTACAAAGAGTTGTAACGGATCGGTAGATAATACACGAGTTGTATTATTGGAGAATCGGTAACGAAGATATTTATCCAACAGTAGGCTTTTTAAGGGTGTTTGCATTGGATTGTTCTTAGCTACGATTGAGTCGCGGAAGTGTTTATCTCTTTGTTGAATCATCCCGTTCTAAGTAACATTGCAATCACTACTTTGCAAAATCAGGTCCGTATTAAAACTCTTATCTCGTTGTAAAAGAAACGTTGTTTGAATTGGTACTGATGGCTATGCGCAAATATTAATAAGAAGTGTTCACTGCTCCGTTTTCTTTGTTCCTGAATATTTACTTCTGTTTATTTTGTGATCATGTCGGTTTAGTTGAGAACTATTTCATCATATGTTCCATATTGGCGTGATTGGGTTGGTTGAGTAATTGAACGTTTCATCCTTATTTGGATTAGTAGTTTCATAGTTAGGGTCATCATAGTCTATGCCACTTCATGCATTAGCATCAAAACCTTCACATGTCGTGTCTTAATGTCTATGTACTAGCAATTAATTGTTTATGCAATTTTATTCCATGATCTTAAGTCAACTGTTCCAAAGTCTTAAGTATAGTGTAAAATGTTCGTTCACTGCATCGCCAGCATCTTTCATAAGAACATAATAAATCACGATAGTGACTAGCAACGGTATCTGGCAGTTGCAAGGTTGGGTCGCAACAGTTCTACTATGTTACGAAAGTCGATGTTGCAATTTTTCGCAACGGAAAAATTTCCGTTGCGATTTTTCTGCCGCAACAGTTTTAACTGTTGCAACGTAAAATATACGCAACTGTTTTCAACAGTTGCGAAACTTAAGGACGCAACAGCTTCACGCAGTTGCGAATTGAAAGGTCGCAGCTTGCTGCGGTTGCTAATTTTTTCAACGTCAAAAAAATAGTGGTTTTGACCGGTCAAACCCAGGTCAAAATTATAGAAAATAAGTTACCCTGTTCATTTGGAAATAAAATTAATCCAAAAAAATTATCAAAAAGTTGGAATTGAATAATATTAACTGACTTCGTTTTGCAAGTTCAACAAATTACAATTACAGTTCCAGATGTGAAAACAATTACAAAACACTGTAAAAAACTGAAAACTATACACTCTTATAGACAAACTACCAAAAAATATAAATACTGTAAATAATAAAACTCAGTCTCAAACCGAAATAAAAGCCACAGAGAAGATCAATACCCTACTTGCAGAAGCACTGACTGCAACTGCATAAGCCAAACGAGATACTGCTAACGCACACGGTGATGCGGAGACCATAAACCCCAATACGCGGAAAACTGATCCTCTGCAAAGTACAAGCCACCAAAAAGACACTGTTAACTGTTGTACACAAAATGGAGGAGACAAAGCAACATAATTAGATAGACATGATGATGTCAAGGAAATAAACACTTAATCTATTAATCTATGATAAAATAGACTGTTCAGAGAGCATAAATTGTTCTTAAAGCCACAAGGTAAACAGAGAACTAAATTGCTGATGAGCATATATCAGAGATAATTAAATTGCTGATGAGCATATATCAGAGTAACGACATATCATTAGAAGAGTAGCATGAATTAGAAAAGTGTTTCCAAAACGAACTAATAACATTGACAGGCTTAATTAGTTTAAACCAAAGCATTGAGACATTACCTGATGTGCCAATGAAGGGCCACTTAAATAGAAATAGTCCAAGGATTGTAACAACAGAAATGGAACTGGGAGATGTAGGTTTCCAGTATAATCTTTCCAAGCCACCTATTATCCAAAAATGCATAGATGCTTCATTTTGTGATGGCCAACAAATTCTCTTTTAGATTAAAATTGAAACAAGAGGAAGACAGCTTACGCGAAGAGGATTAAAGAGAAATTTCGTAGATGTGAGTAAAGTTATGCAAACAAATGTAAACACTGAAAACAAAAATAAGGAAAATCAAGTAATTAAAGGAAACCACTCGGATATATTACACGGAAATCAATGTATATACACCCAAGATGTATAGGATGAAGCTTATTGTATGAAACTTTATCCAGCTTGTAAATATACTCTTACCACAAATAACCTATATAGTGGATGCGCATAGTATGTTAGACAATTCCTTGATATTGACAAGAGGTAAAAGCAAATATAGGAATCTAGTACTACAGCTTAAGACAATATTGTTAATTTGCAACTCACAAATATGGAAATTTTCACGGAGGTTGTTTTAATGGACAACGTACGTTTCGTATCAGATTCCTCAAGTTTTTCCATCCACTTCTCAACCTACGAAGTTCAAGGATTTCACTATTTAGAGATGGAATATCTGGAAATGCAACAGTAGAAGATTAGAAAACTAGTACCTTTGGGTGATAATATGCATATATCATTCAACTATCCAGATATAACGATTGAGACCTGATCTGAAATGCCATTCATGCAATGGCGGGAGATTTGCTTTTGCTGGGTCTGCATCCTTGTATCCTGACATGGAAAATACCAGTAATTGCAGATAAGTTAAAGAGGATACACAAGATGTCTAGTGTTTAATCGTAAATTTTGAATAAGTCACGGACCTATGAGAAATATAAAAGGACTCCACAAAAGATCAAAAATAACAGGAATTTCCCAAACCAAGATGGCTACCAAAAAGCATGATATAATCTTCACAACCATCAAGGATCCAACATCATTATATTTGTAAGAAATACCAATTGATACATATACCAAGAGAGTGTAAAGTGTATGCATCGGGCATATATAGTACAGAACATAGTCATTATTAAGAACAATGCAGCAAAATGACACAAAGATATTAAGCCGAAAAAATGTCAGATTAGAAAATTTGGATTAGTTAGAAACGAAGGAAAAATGAAAACTATAACTTCCTATATAGTTCAATATACATACTAGTAAAATATACAAACCTGAGCAAATCGCCCAAGACTAAAATCCTTTCGAATGTAGTAATAGGAGAAATTCACAAATCCGGTCATCCAAACATATTAGGCAATGGAAAAACGAATCGCATTATAGATATTCGTTGCCGCGAAGTAGTGGTACATCAAAAATAGGACCTGTTTTAAAGTACAAAAGTTAAACTTCTTTGGACAAAGAAGATTTAAGGTCTACCTTTTCCGTGGATGCTACAGATACATGATGAGAGCAACATTTACCCATTCCTAGGTATGTCAATACACATACTCTTTGTAATTTATGTTTTTTGCCAATTTGGACTTAGCAAAAAAATTATGTGTAGTGAGAGAAAGACAATGAAATTAAGGAGCTGCCCTTCAAGAGAGAACTCTTTTTTAGAAACAAAGGACCCAGCGAGGCCTGCCACAATTAAAAAACAAGAAAAATGAAAAAAAAATAGAAGAGAAGAAGATAAACAAGGCTTACCACAACCAACATCAAAATAAACAGGCCATTGGCAATGCCGTTAAGAATAAAAAATAGCCAGACAAACAAAGAAAAGACCAGAAAATTTAACTGCAGCCTTCTACACAGTAAATAGAGATGCAATGAAATTTAAAAGGTAAGAACTTTGTAATGACCTGCATCCATCCTTTCCACTCCTCAGTTTGACGCCGATTAAGATAAAGGACAGCTTTACCAGAAAATGTTGACTTATCATGGTGCTTCTTGAGGAAAGTCATTGATGGGACCATAATCAGATGTATATACAGAAGAGGAAAAGATCGTGATTGTATACCTGTCAAAGAAAACCGAATCAATGATAATTTATGGACGAGATTGTGCACCTATACTCACAATGATTACCAGAATAATTGAAATAGAATAACCCAGCTACTAAAAGATTAGGTTATCTAGTCCCCAGCCATAAAAAATGTCATGAACAACAAATCACTTAATACTGCTCCAAACATGCCAGAAGAAATACCAGAATCTTTTCCAGCTTGAACTGAAACAGTCTTTGCATTCGCTAACCCTACAATACCTCAAATTGCCAACAACAACCAATCATTAACAAAATCCCTAAAAAAAATAACTTAACAAAATCGAAACAAATCCAAATCATAACTCCAAAGTAGAAGACCAGTTGTCTTGATTTATCTTACCAGAGTGTATGAAGGAGTTAACGTTGTAGAGATTGTTAGGTTCTTTACTGAACTGAACCATCTGATTTCCATTTCCAAACTCTTTGATGAGGAAAGCGTTGTTCCTCTTCACGATCTCTCAAATCAAAAACCCTAGAAATTTAGGGATTTCACACAAGATCAAATTCAATCAAACCCAGAATCAAAATCAAATATAGAAACCCTAAAACCCAAATCTAAGAATCAAAACAGAAATCGAATAAAACCCACACATAAGTCTTTCCATTATAGCAAACAAACCTCGCGAAATAGAGAAATCTTTCTGAGAACCTTAGATTTCTTCATACTGATTCAGATGAGAGAAATCTCAAAACTATAAGTCAAAGAATATCATTTGTGATGGATTTGTTTGAAGAAGAAGAGGAAGAAAAACCGAATTCTGATTCACAAGCGACTTATTTTGATGGAAAAAAAACAACTGAATCATAGAGAGTGAGGAAGAGAGGAAGAGAACCAAAAAGGAAGAGAGAAGAGAATGAAAGGTAGAGAACATAAGAATTCTGTTCTCCATAATGATAAAGCCCGACTCAGTTTTGAAGCTGACTCCGAGTATCTGAATGGGCTGAAACCGAGTCAGATTGAAAGTGTGGGCAGCACACACACGAGTCGCACGCGTACAACTCAATTCTGTTGCTAATCGCAACTTAAGATAACTGTTGCCAGTTTCGTAACTTCTTCATACTGTTGCGAATTTTTTGCAACTAAAATTAGCAACTGAAAATTCGCAACAGCTGTTAGGCTGTTGCTAATCTGAGTTGCTAAACCCCATATTGGTGTAGTGAAATAAGTCATTGCATCTCATATCATTTTCCTTTAATTTGCAAACATATGCATTAACTAATGAGTATACATAAATAGGCATTGACGACCATATTCCATGATTTTTATTAGACAACATAGGCACAATAGTTTGGAAGCATTCTACATGTAGATCCTCTAGCTCCTAGTACTGTTCGGTTCAATTCTTTGTTAGATAGTAATGCATGTCTTGATGGTTAATTAATGGTGAATGATATTAAGATAATAATAATAATAATTGTTTGAGTGAAGTGTATGCCTTGTCTTTGAATTAGTTTTTAACGAAATCCATTGAATAATAATAATAGTAATAATAATGATTTGATAATAATAATTTTGGATGATAATAATAATAATTCCGTTGATTTGATTGGATTGGTTTTCTTACAGGTTTTAGCAAGGTCACCAATTTACTTGAGGATTTAATTATTGTTTATTATTTTATGTGTTCATTTCATTATTTGTTATTGCGAATTAGAACCCTAAAATCCCGATTATAATGTAGAGGCCAATTTTCGGATTGGACGGGCTAGGTGCCTCACACCTTCCTAGCCCGTAACTTGATTCCCGGACTCATCTTTGTAATTGGACCTGTGTTTCTTTTGGGTCCCAACTCTCTAAGTTGGGTGGCGACTTCTATAATAATTATTTCCTTGTGTATTTTTCCATTTTAGAGAACTTAACGGATTTTTACGGTATCTACACCATTTGAAAAAAAAACGGGGTGTTACAGAAATTCCATTGCAAGGATGAAGAGATAAGGTGAAAGAGGGTCACCTTGTCTAATTCCTCTTGTAGGATGAAACTCTTCACAGGGAGATCCATCGAGCATAACAGAAAGAGAAGTGGTACTTATGCATTGGTAGATTAGATCACAAAAATCCCCACAAAACCAAAAATATCTAAGTACGTTCATAAGAAATTTCTATTCAGCCTGTCAAAGGCTTTTGACATGTCTAGTTTTAGAGCAAACCAATCTGTTTGACCATTCTTTTTCTTCATGGAATGTATTATTTATTGTGCAATAATTGTGTTGTCACTAATGAGTCTGCCAGAGACATAAGCAGCTTGAAATGGAGATATAATCCTTTCCATTAGTGACTTCATTCTGTTGACAAGAATCTTGGAAATAATTTTATAAGAAGTATAACATAGACCAATTGATCTATAATCAGCAGCACAAATTGGTTTCTTTTTCTTTGGAATCAAAGAAATATAGGTTTTGTTAATCTGTTTTAAAATATGCTTGGTCTCAAAAAAACCTTGTAACCATCTTGCAAACATCTTCACCAACTATATTTCATTGGCTTCTATAAAAGCCAGCTTGAAAACCCTCAGGGCCTGGAGCACTCCAATTTTCCATCGTCTTGAGAGTATCAAAGATGTCTTGAGAAGTAGGAATTCTTGTTAAAAGAGTATTATCAGCTGCAGTGATGATAATAGGAATAGTTAAGAATAAACCTTCTTTCTAAAACTGGATTTGTGGATGTGCGGATGGACTTGAAGTGGTCAGTGAGATGTAAAGAAATTTCCTCCCTGGTGTGTAGCCAATTGTTACTATAATCTTGAATAGAATCAATGTTGTTCCTAGCTTTCTTTCTATTAGCCTTGATATGAAAATATTTGTTGTTGTTGTCCATGTCTTTGATGAAATGGTCTCTTGACTTCTGCTGGTAGAACTCACTTTTCATCTTATGACAGTTATCCAGTTCTTTGGAGATGTAAAAGATTTTATTGTGAATCTCATCATTGTGAGGTTGCTCTTGAAGAAGATTAAGTTCTTGTAGAAGATGATCCACTTTTTGGTTAATATCACCAAAGTGAATCCTGTTCCAGATGGATAATTCCTTTCTTGTGATCTGTAATTTCTTGACTAGCTGAAAACCAGGTGAGTCATAAACATTAGAATTCCAGGCATTTTCAATAACAGTAGTGCAAGAGTTATCATTTAGCCAGGTAAAGAAAATTTTAAAGTTTCCAACATTAGGGACAGTCACATCAGTAACAAGCATGATTGGACTATGGTCACTACCTACTTGAGTGAGATGTATGAGCTTAGAATTAGGAAAATGAGCATTCCATTCTCCATTACCTAGTGCCATGTCTGTTCTAGATCTTCTAGAGCTAGTACCTAAGTTATTGCTAGTCCGGGTATAGTTCTTACCCACATACCCAATGTCATCTAGACCACATGACCTAACAATGTTATTAACCCATCCATCAGTAGAAGAGGAAGCACCACTTTCATTATCAAGTAAGTGAAAGTTTAGGTCACCTAAAAGAATCCAGGGGGAACCTGTAGATTTACTAATTTCTTGGATATATTCCCATTGCTCCTTTTTTTTTGAGTAATTAGAGTAACCATACATGCAGGTAAGCAAAAACTCTGCTTACTGGGATCAGACTGAATGACAAGATTGAACATATTGTTACTTGAATCAACAAGATCACAAGTAAACCCATTTTTCCATAGAATCACTAAACCCCCAGACCTATTAGTTCTACGTGGGCTTGGTTAGGGTATTGGTAATGGGAAAGAAGATGTTTGCTTTTAATTTGACTGATTTTTTTTTTCACATAAGAAGATATTGTCAGGGTTTTGAGTTCTGACAAAGTCACTAAGATGGTTCCTAGTGGACGAGGATTTGAATCCTTGAAGATTCCATGAAAGGATCTTCATGGTGAGATGAACAGCTGAACAAAGGGAAAAACTAGCAAGACACTAGTATAAGACTACTAAGGTGACAGAAAGAGCTTTGATTCTGTGGGGGGAGCAAATTCTGTGTTGCTGGAGAAGATGATTATGCTTATTGTTTGAAGAAAAATAAAATAAAGGAAGGAAAGTAAAAGTTTGTAAAAAAAACTAACCCTAATCTAGTAATAAATGCATGCAGCAAAATGTAGTAATAAAAGGTTAAAATAATAGATGATGATATGTGTATTAATAACAAAGAAAACAACGGAAGAGAAATAATTGAAATTTAAATAAAAATTATTGGAAAGATAGATTTTATGATTGGGGATTACCTGACTCTCCATTAATGTTGTTTCAGCTTGTGTTTCTCGTGTTGTGCACCTCTGAGCTGTTTGGTTCTCTGCAAGGCCGTCAGTATTGGCATTGGTGGAAGATGATTCAGTCTCAGTTGGATTAGGGGAACTAGCACAAGATGTTCTAAGCCTTTTGCCTAATCTTAAAGCTTCTTCATTACCTCCTTCATTACTACCGAGTAGGAAATCCATGTTGATTGAGACTCCATCCTTGGGTGGTATAAAAACAATAGATTTATTAAAGCTTTTTTTATTCTTCCTTGAAGCTGGAGCATTAGTGGTAAAGTTGGTGGTAAATGTTTTCCTCAAATTACTCACTTTGCCAAATAAGTAAGGTTTTTCATATGCTTTTGTCAAAAAATTAGATGCATCCTTACGGGCACCTTTGCAGTGCTTAATTATGTAGCATTCAGTGCAAATACCACTTGGTTGTCGTTCATAGAAGAACTGAAAATAATCTATTTATAGGGACAAAAAACTAGATGTTGGCGCTTATCATTAAATCGAGCGTTATTTAGAGATTCGCCAACGACAAAGACTTTATCACTGGCGTTATTCTTAATATCGTTCGCTAGTATTATTTTCGCTCAGCTGTTTTTTCCATAGTGGCATGGCTGATTTTCCATGCCACCTGATATAGCAAATAGATTTATTTGACATGATGCATGGGAATAGGCCTAAGATAATAAATAACTTCAATAAACTCATTATCTCATTAGCTGAGATTCCCAACTAGATTTGGTTTCTCGTTCAGATTTAGTTGAACGAAACCGTTCCAAAAATTTAAGGTCTTTAACTAATAAAAGTAGTAGTAGGTTTTATTAGTTAAACAAAAATAGCTTAGAAACTATACTCCATTTTGAACTGTATATCGGACACTCTACTTGCACCCCATTTTCTCATTTGTAGTAGTGTTTAGCATGTACACTTTACAGGAGCTTATAAACTTTTAGTCCGACGTTAATTTTCACAATGAAAAAATAGATTCTTACATCGGATCATCAGCTATTGGATGGAAAAGCCATTTGGTACATATTGTTTGGAACCTTGGACGGTTTCAACATCAAATATTGTGGTGGTCCATTCAATGAAATTAAACCCAAATCTAAATTCTAATCATCAATTTTAGATGATGCATGCGCTCAGAAGGTTAGGAGATCGTCTACAATCATCTTTAAGGTGACCCCATGAACCAGCGGAAACCATGTTTTGATATCGAACAACACAAGTATGGGGTGTAAATAAGAAAAGTTAAAATCAAAAACTCTAACAAAAATACAGAAAGTTATAGCAAGAAGCAATACTACTAGTAGCTGACCCACCATAACCATATGAAAGTCAGAATCTTTTAATAAGAACGCAAACACAAGAAAGAATCTTCATAACTTAAACATCATTTCGTGTTCATTGAGTCTTCCATCTCTAATTCCTTTGAAGTTTATCCAGATAACTAAAACTTACTATTCCCTTATACAACAAACTAAAACCTTCATTCTCTTCTCTTCTTCATATTCAAATCCTAATCCCAAAGAAAAACAAACACAAAATGTTTCAGTACGTCTCATTCTTCGTGTGCCTCTTCATTACCGTTCTTCCTTCATTTCCCGCCAGAAACATGCCTGATTTCATAACTGTTTTACCGGTCAATCCCGATATGAATTACACGTGGAGCACGTTTCATAAGTTCTTAGATATCCGCCGAGGCAGTGAAATCATTGGCATGTCTGAGTTAAAGAAATACTTCCTCCGTTTCGGATATCTGCCGAAAAGTGATACGAACTTCACCGATATTTTTGATGATGGATTGGAATCAGCTGTTACTCAATATCAATCGAAACCTGGTTTACCTGTAACCGGTAAACTCGATTCTGCTACACTATCTGAAGTTATGTCACCTAGGTGTGGTGTAGGCGACAACGATGATCATAAGTTACATATAACAAAACACTACACATATTTTCCGGGTAGACCTAGTTGGGGAAGAACTACACCATTGATGTTAACTTATGCTTTTTCCTCCAGTGATTTTATCGACTACATAGAAATTTCAGATATTCGAGCTGTTTTTAGCCGAGCTTTTACGAGATGGGCTTCCGTTATTCCGGTTAATTTTACGGAGACTCGAGACTATAAGCATGCTGATATCAAAATAGGTTTTTATGATAAGGACCATGGAGATGGGGAACCATTTGACGGGGTACTTGGAGTGCTAGCGCATTCATTTTCACCAAAAAGCGGCCGTTTCCATCTTGATGCGGCATAAACGTGGTCTGTTGATTTTGACTCAGAAAAATCAAGAGTAGCCATTGATTTGGAATCCGTTGCGACACATGAAATTGGACACGTCTTAGGATTGGGTTATTCATCTGTTAAAGAAGCTGTCATGTACCCTAGTTTAAACCCTAAAAGCAAAAAAGTAGACTTGAGATTGGACGACGTTACAAATTTTAGTTTAACTTCTTTCTTACAGTCTGAAACTGCTCCTAATAAATCCTTTGGTTTAAGAGGACACAGATTTAATCCCATATTTTCAATTTCTCTGATAGTTTTAGCAGTATTTTTTTGTATATAGATACAGTTCAAACTTTTTTACTATTGTATTTTTTGATTTATATATACATTATTATTAATTTTATTATGGAAGCCAAGTTGGTTGTTGAGAATGCTTGAGAGGCATGGTTTGCAGTTTGCACCATGAGTCACAGACTCACAAGTAAGAATTTTATTGGCTATAAATTAGAATCGTATAAGTGTTTCACGAAGAAAAAAAAAAAAAAAAAATGAATAAAAGTTGCAATATCGTTGGTGGGGTGCCGGATTATTAGGAAGGTTTTCTAGCTTGTTTTATATGGGTTCGCTATCTCCCAGTAAACTGATACCCATCAGTGAGACGATTCAATCATGTAGTTGAAAATATCCAATTTGATGCCCCACGTCGGTGTTAACTTCATAGAAGAAACTTTGGCCAAGCCTACGCCTAGCTAAGTCCCAACCATAACTTATTGCAAGACCACGCGTTTTTTGTTACTATTCAACTAACTGCAATGATTCAATTAGGCTACTTTTTAAGCAACAGACCGGATGTCGAACCGGTAAAGTTACTGAGTCAGGATCAACTAATTCAACCAGTAATTTAATCGAGATCACCGGGTCAATATACAAGAAACTTTTTGGCTTGTTTCAAAAGACCTATAGGTGACAAAAACTCTAGCATTTGGGGATAGGTTTGAGTCGTGACTTGTCAGACCAGTTTGAATCAAATTTGATCCCAAGTCTTTTACTTTCTTGACTCCATATTTGCCCATTCTATATTAACTTTTTAAATTTGGGGCAGGATCCAATGACATGGTTTGGCCATTTTTTCTACAAAATTCAAGCGACAATGAGTTTGAAGCTATTTTTTTGATGACATGTTCCTCTTATATAGCTCTACATTCCTGCCAAAAATGAGAGTATTCTGATATACCAAACTTCATCATCCACAAATTTTAATTTCAACCATTAATCTTCAACAGTTGATATTCAAAATGGCAGATGGTAGTCTTATACGTCTCGGAATGCTTTCATTTTTCGTTGGAGTGGAGAGCTTTACAAGAGGAACATGTCACCAAAAAATTAGCTTCAAATTCATTATCTTTTGGGTTTTGTAGAAAAAATGGCCAAACCATGTCATTGGATCCTAACATTTAGTTAAAAGCTTTTTGTCTTCCTAGTTATAATCGACTCAACCTCTTTCCTATCAAAGACTGGCATATGAAAACAACATATACTATGATTTTTGATGATATGTTTGATGATCAATATCAAGAATGTAAGACAGATAATATTTCCTATGCTGCTTGAAATTATAACCGAGACACATATTATTTGTAATTTTTGATAGATTAATAGTAAAGCTAGAGTTAAATATGAGTCGGCTATTATAGTGTGAATACATGAAAAGAAAACTAGTTGGTTAAGTTAAAGATAGAGAACAAAATTCTCTAGATTCTGTAAAGTTCAGTCAATAAATATCTATAGAATTGTAAGGTCGGTTTGTGTAGCCTATAAATAGGCAGTGATGTACTCGGTTGTAAACTTGAGAAAGAACATTAACAAAACAGTGGGTTTGAGCGAAGTCTTGCTTTAACATTTACTAGTTTAGTAGGAGCTCTATTATACGAGCAACTCTAACTATGCTCGTATATATCTGAATGCTATCGAGAGTTTCAAACATCAAAATTTCAACATGTCCCTAACGAAAAAGTGTCCATGAAGATTCAATGTTAATAAATGTCTAAAGGAACGTCATCAGAAACTCTCAGACTAAATCGTCCTTATTCTATAAAGAGGTTCAATATGGTAGACTTCGTTGCCAAAATATTGACTTGTAAAAACAACTTGATTTTGTTGGTGCAAGCGATTATCTCAAACAAATAAGAGGTCTCAAAAAGAAAATCTCTGAATATCGTAATCAAGGAAAGATACTTCAAGAAAAATAAGATGATATGGAGAACATTGAGATGGATTTTTATTTCAATTAAAACAAGAAGATCTCAAAGTTTAATTTGAATCATCTATGGATGATCTAGTTAATTCTCTTGAAAGGATCAAAAGGTTAGAACTACAAGAGTATTAGAGTATCGCTCGGTCGAACTCACAAGTTTGGTTATCTCAAGCTTGTTGTCAAAGTTAGATGTACAAAAATATTTCTTGATTTCTAGTATACTAAAGTCAAGTATTGGACAAGGATTAAAGTATGGTAGTTGATATCATCACTGAATAACCCTCGAAGATTGAGGACTGAAGAACAAACGAAGACATTTGCGAGAACTTCATCAACAAAGAGGTATGTGAACACTGACTTATCCTATTTTCTCACGGCATTTACCATTCTATCTTATGAGACTACGTTGTATGATTTTAGTAGATTTAATACTGCAAAGAAATCGAGTTCAAGCTTGCTTTGGTTAAACTATAAAAATATGATTCAAACGATGGATGTTCATAGATTCTTAGCAATCTTAGTTAGAACAATTTATTATTCACAAGATATTTTTGTTTCAAGTTTTCTTCTTTTAAGAGAAAGGTTAAGACTCATTAAACAAAAAGAATTATAATAAAGAAGTGCCTAGGCATGTCCCTAGGGGAGGCACAAGTCAACCCAAAAAAAAACAAAAAAAAACAACAACAACAGGAGGGCATTAGCTAACTCCATAATCCGAAAACAAGAAAAACAACTAATCCCAAGGTATAATACCTTACCAAATCACAACACCAGAAAAGAAAAAACCTCTTAGTGATGTTTCCTAACGAAATTCCTTTTTCCTCTTCCCATACTTTCGTTACTTTCCTTTTAGGAATTTTCGGATTTCATCTGAGTCTGGAGAGCTCTTTATCTGTTTTCTTGAAATCTGATCCTCATAAGCCATAAGATGAGAATTCTTGTCTAATTCGACGTCTAAGTACACTTTGCTGCCCTCCTCACTGTATTCAATAATAAATCTCTGATGAGTAAGGGTAACATCTTTGCTTCTATTGTCTTGAACATTGCTTCCCTTAGAATCACTTACATGCTAAAAGAGTTTCGGGTATCAGTTTTATCACTCATAGCAAGAACAGTCTTGTTGTTAGATACTTTCCAATTAATTGCCTTTACGGTCACCAACTGAAACATTTACGGAGATAGTGTTGACTCCTTTGTGTGCAATTACACCTGACACTTCATTCCTTCTATCAATTGGGAAACGACTCTTGGTGAAAAGACGAGGGTACCCAAATACACTACAATCTTTCGAATATGAACCTATAAGTCCGATACCAAGTGTGATCGTCTACGGAAAAAGTCGAGATAATACAACAACTATGGTATACACTTTGTGTGATCGACTATGGATACGAGATCGAGAAAACACAACAACAAAGTGTTCACTTGATAATAGGTACGGTATGGGTATAAAACCGAAACACTACAGGATCAATATCAAGTGACTAGGATTAACGTACAAGTGTTATTTACTTTAAATTATAATAAACAAATTATAATTGCGGAATAATAAAGTAAATAACATAGCAATATTTTGTTAATGAGAAAACCACGAATGCAGAAAAACCTCGGGACCTAGTCCAGTTTTGAATACTCTCATAATTAAGTCGATATACAAAATCTAATGCCAACTTCGTATAGTTGAGAGAAAGTAGACTACCCCTAGCTACTTAGTTTCCTCAGTATACCTGCGCCTTCGACTTCTATAGTCACGCACGTGAATTACCAATCCTTTTGATCGTATTCCAAACAGTAATGGATAAAGTTGTTTGGTAGCCACTCTATTCAATCTTTGGTAAAGATATTTATGAGTTGTTGACAAAGGCTCTTCTTTTTACACTAATAAACTCCTTTATCTGGTTAGATCAATCTAAACTTTGATTACCGAAATAACTAATTTCTAGATTCTCAATCAATCAATATAGAACTCAAAGAGTAACTATAAAGCGATGACGATCTCACACAACTAGACCATCAAATCTATCAAAGATAAATACGATTCTAGTTGGATCCCATCCGATCAAGGTTTGTGCATTATATTCACAAGATATAGAAACTAATAAGAAAATCTTATTCGTCTTCAAATCTTCAATTGCCCTCAATAACCTGCACAACACAACTTGAATCCTCTTGTGATCAATCACACACAGAACGGGGTCTGTAAAAAATGGATTATCACAAGATGTCTTTAGATCCGAAAATGGTTCTAAAGATGTCGTTGGTACTTTGATCTAGTTTGAGTGACCCTTCTGTCAAAATAGAAGGCTCTCAAGAATAATCAAACTAGATGCAATCAAAGTTTCAACAACCGTTAGTCAATCAAATCAATAATCGAAAAATAAAATAACAATGCAATTATCTAGTTTCCTACCAACAATACTCGTATAACTTCTTGATCCCACAAAAATCTTTAAACGAGCGGCCATAAGAGATTTCGCCTAATTAGGGTACTTTCCTCTTCGGATAGACGGCTCCACCGGAAACAGCACGAACGAAGTTTGCCTGGCTCTTAGGCTAGTTTACAAGAAATGCAAACTCAAGTATTTATAGACCAAAGTTGTTTTGACAACAAGGAAATTCCAAAACCGAAAATATTCTCAAGATATTCATTAAAGTACCTAATTTCATTTTTCATATTTCCAATAAATGTTAACCAATATTTCCGAAATCTCCCTTAGAAAATTTCTATTATTAGTGTAGCACATTAACTAATAATATTTTCCAGAGGATATGCTTTAATTGATGGTAATTAAAACATATATTATGAAAATCATAACTAAATGCTTTTCAATATTTCGGTCCGGGATCACTTTGAGTATCAAGGAATATCTTTGAACAATTAATGATAAGAGTTATGTACATGTTTAAATAATGTCGACATCTAAAAGTTTCTTTTACCAAACCCTAATTCCAAGATCACACAAAACATAAAGAGATATGTAAATATTGGAAACTCGGTTTTGCTCCTTGGGATCGGTTCTACCATGACTCACAATTTAAGTTGTGACCGGTTACACCATGCTTCCCAAACTAGGTTGTGACCGGTTACACCATGCTTCCTAGAGTATCTTGTGATCGGTTACACCTTACTTCCCAAATTAGCTTTGTGATTGGTTATACCTTGGTTCCCAAAGTAGCTTGTGACCTATTACAACTAACTTCCCAAATTAGTTTGTGATCGGTTACACCTTGCTTCCAAAATTAGCTTGTGACCGATTACAACCAAATTCCCAATGTAGCTTGTGACCGGTTACACCCTATTTCACAAAGTAACTTGTGACCGATTACAACATGCTACATAGTACACAATATAGGCTATGACCGGTTATACCTCAATTCTCAACATAAGTTAAGATAGGTTCTACCTTGTCATCTTGCATTGGTCATCCAAAAGATATTCAATAAAGAACCAGACCAATCATGATTTCCCTTTCGATTATGAAACAAGTTCATACATCTACTTCCTTAAACCAATGTAATAATACATAGTTTTCTGGGATAAAATCACACTTATATCTTACACATAATCAAGTAACTAAATACAAAGATTATTTTGATGTCGTATTTACAAAGTTCCAAATGATAAGCGTTTATACTTCGTAATTCAATAAATTCCTTGACACTTTGATCATAATAATATGACCAAGTCTAACCACTAGAGTATTATCTATATGCAGTTTTGCATGTTATGTTTTCAATATAATATGACTTGAAAGATACGTTAGGAATGGAAACAAGATCAAGTCAATATTACTAACCTTAAGTGGAAGGATGATGTCCTCGTTGTAGTCGTTACTTCTTCACATTCTTCATGTCTTCGGAGTAATACTTGTACGTCTCAACATTCCTAGAATTTCTAGTCTAACCTAAACAAAGTTGACTCTAGTATTTAATCAAACGACTCTAGATGAGTTTTGATACTAAGATATGACAAACAAACTTGACATACCAACGCTTGGTGAGATTTGAAATGAGTTGTAGAAAAATATGTATCTGTTTGCTGCTGAAATGTTAGGCCTTTATGGCATCCCACCGCTGGTGGCTACCCTGGGAAGACTGTTCAGGGAACAATAATGGTTTGTTTACCGGAATAACTCTGACAACTAGATAAGAATAATTTGAAGAAAGAACAAGAAGACTGTTCGGGGAATAGTAATGGTTTGTTTACCGGAATAACTCTGACAACTAGATTAAGAATCATTTAAACAAAGAAAAAGAAGATTGTTTGGGGAATAATAATGGTTTGTTTACCGGAATAACTCTAACAAAGAAATTAAGGATCTAGAATTTAAGGTTCAAGATTTGAGATAGAAAGTGTCAGATATTTATGGTTAAAATGGCATATGTATTATTGTAATTTTTTATGCATGGTTTTAATTATAGTATCGTTTGCATGTGTTTGATTTTCGATGCACTCTATTATCTTTGGAAACTTCCTACTGGGTTGTGGTTTGCTTACCACTTTTCCTCCCTTTTCCATAGAGAATGAAGAGACACTAGCCATAAAGAAATTACTATTTATTACGGGGATTTGGGCTTTGCGCATTTTGAATTGATCCAGAGTGTTAGTTTGTTTTAATATACTTTGATTTTGTAATTATTATTTTACAGTTTTATAATTTTAAAAGTGTTAGAGCACTGCTCGGTGGAACTCGCAAGCGTTGCTATCTCAAGCTTGTTGTCAAGTTCAGTTGCCATAACTATAAGTCTTGATTTCTAGTCTACTTATAGCTATCTCGGACTAGGATAGAAAGTGTAGTTGAGCTCTAGACTCCACGGCGTTCATCATACAAAGACGAAGAACTACTCAAGGAACTGGTGGAACTTCATCTACTAAAAGGTATGTGGAGACTTGAACTTATCTATCACTCAAAAAGTCTATCTACTCTATCTCCTATCTTGAGACAAAAGTCGTATTGTTATATAGACTTCGATTATACACATTTTCTATTTCGAGACGAGTTTATCTCGCTTATCTTTTTCTCGAAATATGTGTTGGTAAGCTTTCACTTTGGCCAAATTCATCTTTACAAGTGATGAAAGTCATGTTGGTTATTTCAATATCTTGAAAATTGCTTTGATGAAAAATAGTGTGTGAATAACCTCTATTTAACATCCTCTAAGAATGTTTCAATGATTGAAATGAGAGTTTAGAACATGTAACCTTCTTTGGATATAAGCATATAATGTGTTCGCGTATTAGTGTATAAGTCCAAAACCGGGAACCAAATGTATGCATATTTGTGTGTGTACTAAATGGTTGATGGAGACTGTGTAAGTATGTCTACCCGTACGCATACTGGCGGAAGTTCACGTCCGTGAATTTCTGCTGAATTTGGAAATCAAAACCAACTCAATCCGGTTACCTAAGTATGCGTACACGTACACATACTGGCGGAGAGTTCACGTCCGTGATTTCTGCTGAGTTTGGAAACAAAAACAAACTCAAATCCAGTTACTTAAGTACGCATACCCGTACGCATACTTAAGTGTGTTACTTTCTATAATTGGTTTATTCGTGAACTTAAATATATATAAACTAAGGAATGCATATTTGCAAACCGTGGCTATAAAGTTCATGAATCGATTCGAGTGAATCAAAACCGATTTTGCTTCGACAGTGTCTTGTATACTTCTATGAGATCTAAGCAATTGAACAACTCTCTAACTAGTTCTTTTGAGTCATTTGAACTAGTTAAGATGAAGATGAATAAGGGTTATATGAAAGTGCTCATATGGCTAACCATTTGGTTAACTACTGTTGAACCAACGACTTGTACAGGTTTAGGTACGGTTACACAAACCTAAATGGACGTGCATTTCATTTGTGTATAACAAGCTAAGTTCGATCTAACGGTTGAAAGATATTACCTTGAATCTAATCAGGTTTTCAACTAATGGTGAATATTGAATGCTTTGTTACCAAGGTAACTTAGATTGCAAACCCTGATTTGGAGACTATATAAAGGAGAACTCTAGCAACTGGGAAAGTTAATCCCCACACCTCTTGTGTGATACTAGTTGTATAAGCTAGAGTCGATTCTCCTTTAATCTTAGGTTTCTACCGAGACCCTGTAGGTTAACAACTTGAAGACTTCATTGGGATTATGAAACAAGACCCAACTATTTTCTCTGTAGTTGCGTGATCTGATCTTGTTGTTTCTATCATGATTGAGTGCAATCGTAAGATTGGCTTGAGATTAATTTCTCCGATAGGCAAGATAGAAAAGTAGTCACAAACATCTTCGTCTCATCGTTTGTGATTCCACAATATCTTGTTTCGCTAGTCAATTAAGATTATTGTGAGGTGATTGATAATTCTAGGTTGTTCTTCGGGAATATAAGTCCGGGTTATCGATTGGTTCCTGCTCACCTTGATTTATCAAAAGACAGAACAAAATTTGTAGGTATTTCTGTGAGAGACAGATTTATCTATTCCTGTAGACTTTTCTGTGTGATACAGATTTGTTTATTAAAGTCTTCGACTTTGGGTCGTAGCAACTCTTAGTTGTGGGTGAGATCAGCTAAGGGAATCAAGTGCGTAGTATCCTGCTGGGATCAGAGACGTAAGGAGTGCAACTGTACCTTGGATCAGTGTGAGATTGATTGGGGTTCAACTACAGTCCAAATCGAAGTTAGTTTGTAGTAGTCTAGTGTCTATAACGGCTTAATACAGTGCGTGTTCAATCTGGACTAGGTCCCGGGGTTATTCTGCATTTGTGGTTTCCTCGTTAACAAAACTTTTGGTGTCTGTGTTATTTATTTTCCACATTATATTTTGTTATATAATTGAAATATCACAAGTTGTGTGTTGAATCAATCAATTGGGAAATCCGACCTCTGATTGTTGATTGAAATTGATTGATACTTGAACATTGGTCTTTGGTACCGTTCAAGTTAATTTCTCTTGTATTCAATTAGACTCGCAGATTTCTATTTGCTTGAGTAAGGATTGAATCGAGAAATTGAGATATAACTCTTTGATATACTTTTTATTAAGATTGAGTCTGACTGTCTAGTTGATTCTCTTAAAAGTATATTGGAGTTAGTCCATACAGATTGATAAGCGAATTATTGGGTGAGGTTGTTGTACCCCCACTTTTTTCAAAAAGTAATTTTATCTGTTTTTGGAAAAGAGATACTTTCACTTTTTCATTTTAGCCTAAAAATAGGCCAAATTGGAAAAGTGAAAGTATCCATTTTCCAGAAACTGAGGGAGTATTTCATTTAATAAATTTCAATTGAGTTGAGTTTTGTATTTTATTAAAATCTTTTGGAACAAAAAATATGGTCCTACACGAGTGGCGGTCCGAAAATTTGGACTTGCTAGCTGGATCGGACCCGGACTATAAGGTCGAATCGGTGTCCGCTGGAAGTCCGAAAATCCCGGCTGTCACAAAAAATAAGATTTCTTTTTGTTGAATTCATATCTTGAAATATATAGTGCAAGTTTCATACTTGTTAGAATTCGGATTCTCTTAATTTGGATACGACTAGATTGATCTTGGATATTGATCTTTGAGATCGTCCAAGAACTCTTCTACAAAATTAGGTACACGGATCTTTGGTCTATACACATTGATTATGGAAGATAAAGAGATACCTACATACAATCTTCTTCAAGGGTCTTTGCTTTGACCTACTTGCAATTGTATTAGGTTTTGTCCATACAGGCTGCCGAACGAAAAAGTTTGTGGTGTATTTGGTACCCTCTCCTTTGCAATTGGTATCAAAGCAGGCAAACACCGTTATACCTAATAAGTTTATGTTTGAGGCGATATTTGAATCTTTTGGAAAAGAGTTGAATCTCTATTAACGTATCACCAGCCTTCAATGGCACAAATTACTTATGGTGGAAAATAGGTGTGCGCTCCTTGCAAGTTCGTGATTTGAAACATAGGTGTAGGTATTCAGGGGCTATATTCCTCATTTCTAAAGATATTGTTGATATAACGCGATTGAAATTAGTGCTGCAAAGCATAATTCAGGTGGATTGAATTCTATTATCCATGCCATGAGCCAAGATCTTCAGCATCATATGTCTACGTGCACTACGTCGAAGGATGCTCGGGATATCTTAGAAATCGTATTTGAATGGAATACCTCAAGAAATGAAGAAAGACTTCAAAACCTAACTTCTGGCTGGGAAAACCTTTGTATGGCTGACGAAAATTCGTTTGAGGGATTTAATCACAAGTTATCTGAAATAATGAATACTTCTCATGTGTTAGGTAGGAATATCTCTGAAAAAAATATTGTGATGAAAATTCTGAGATCTTTGCCCGCCCGATATGAGTCTAAAAAATATGCCATCACCGAATGAAACGATCTTTCAACACTTTTCAGAAGCAGTCTTGTTAGAAAGTTAAAGATCTTTGATCACGAACTACGGAACAGATAAAACACACTCAGATCATGTCACTCTGCTTTTATTCCCAGAGCAGTGTTATCTCGCACGACTTTGCGGGATATCTTAATAAGGTATCAGTTTATCACTCGTTGGATCATTTTGCTAACCGTTAGGATTGATTTTACTTTACCAAATTAGAGTTAGGTCCTCTAAAAAAAATTTATTTCCTATCATGTCTTGTCTCTTTTATCTTTTTGAGTTTAGAGCACAAATAAATCATTATTGATCAATCGTGTGTGTATATGTGTTTATATTTAACTACATTACTGATATCAACTACTTTTAAATGAGTGCATGAGAATTCTCGAGAAATAAAAGGAAGCCAAACTTTGAAATTTTGCCAAGAGAACTCGTTGATGAATACTGGCACCGATGCTCTTGTGAAGATGAATACTCAAACTAGGTAGGAATTTGTTGATTAGTTAGAAGTATTGGTAAGTCAGGGGGAAACATAAACTTTGGGCACAAACGCCAAATAGTAATAGAAAATAAAAGTAAACTACATTACATTCATGGTTTTACTAATGTAGTGGAATTAAAGTTTTGGGATTGACATTTTCAAGTAGAGACACTGAATAATGACCCTTAGACGAAAACCCTTGATACGAAAAGCCACCAGAACTTGCTCTTCTACTAATACCACCAGAACTTGCTCTTCTGCCTACCGATTATAGAAATCGTAAGCTTCATTTTGTGACTCAAATTATTTCCCGATGTATGGGAAAATACTATTGATCTCTTCTTCATACAACTCTTGTGTGCTAATTAATGGAACTATTTCATCATTAATCCAAACATTTTTTACTCCATCTGCTGACATAATGTTATCATTAGCTTCCATACAGTAGTTTTTGTCTTCATCATACATATCTACCTCCTCTTCTTCATACGGAACTTCATTGAACTCTTGAGAATCTGTATATGATCATGAAAACTGTTTATTAACTAAATTACTAATAAATTATTGTTTGAACAAAGCCCTAATTCATATTCATGTATCTTACTGTATAAAGATAACTAGGGCTTTGGGTTCATTAAAAAGACTGTAATTAAGAATTACTGACCTACAATCCTTTCTATTAAGAGCATAATAATCAAATTACTAGTTTGATTAAAAAGAAAATCAAAATCAATCAGAGAAAACCACAAAATCAAATTGCCTTTCTTTGCACATGATTCTGCTAAATTATTATGGGCATTCCATACACTAAAATCAAAATCATTCAACAAACTAAGATCAAACTCGTTTGTCAAACTTCGACGAGGACTCATCTTCATAAAACCATAAACATAGGAGATCAGAGAAAGATGGGTTTTTAATCTAAAAAGAAGGTGAATTTTTTCCTTAAAAAACGTATGCTCTCCTTAATAATTACGAGACAGTACTTTATACATAGGATGGTTTTCTTTTTAGCTTATAAAATAAGGGACCTAACTCTAAATTGTTAATTCCACCAGCTTATATAACTGAAAAAGTAACAGTAAAATCAATCCAAGTATCCAACAATTTACGAGAAAATCCAACGATGATAAGTTGATACCTTATTAAGCTCTCCTGCAGAGTTGTGCGGGATAATAGTGCTCTTATTCCTAATGATGTTTTTGTCTCCCTCGAAGTAATCTCGGGAGCCTTTTTCGTGGGCTGGCATTAATTTAATATTAAAATTTTAGAACTGTGAACCCCAATATTAATTTTCATCTTGGTGGATCTAGAGTGTTTATTATTATTTTTTTTATTATTATTATTACTGGATGAAGAGTATTATTACAAGAAACTAGTTGAAAGACTAAAAAGCTACCTGAAGCAGATAGGGGGGACTGGAGAATCGAACCTAGGACCTTATAAAACACATCATCATCAGGGAATCAGATATGGAACCTCATAAAACACATCAAACATTTGAGAAAGGGGATAACCAGATGTGCCAGCTACCCTTTTTTTTTTTAATTTACCCAAAATCAATGAATATTTAGGTGATGATGCTTCAATAAACATATGGTAAGACAGATGTCTTCCATCCAGAGCTGAGACTTTGGCAAACTCGGTCCAAAGGACAAACACCCACATAACACTTGTATCTGAGTTAATAGACTCAGACACAAAGAAGTGGAACATTCAATTACTACAATCAATTTTTGATAATTCTGTGGTACATGAAATTGTGAATATCAATCTCTTCACTACAAGGAATGGACATCTGAAGAAAGACAAACTAAGATGGACCTTGACCAGGAATGGTGAATTTTCTGTCAAGTCTTTATATGCCTAACTCTTAAATCCTTCCAATCTAGTTTCTCACTCTTCTAAGAAGTTCTGGAAAGGATTATGGAGTATGGATACGTCACAAAGAGTAAAATTGTTTATTTGGAAATGTTTGCAGGATGCCTTACCAACTAAGCAAAAGATGGGTTCTGTTATAGATGAAGACAACAACTGTGTTTTCTGTCAGAATGTGGTGGAATCTACTTATCACTTGTTCTTTGAATGTGCTTACACAAAAGCTGTCTAGAACTTACCTCCAATGGCTACACAGGGAGTTCATCTAAACTTAAATACTGCTAATAAATCTTTCTTAGATCACTATAATGATTGGAGAACACGGAACTTACAATCCATATCTATGGCACCGACAACTACTAAGTGTTGGTTTATATGGAAAGAAAGGTGCCTTAGAGTTTTTGAAGATAAAAGTAGAACACCTGAACAACTAGCTTTAGATATAACCAGACATTTTTCTTATTGGCACCCAGAAAATAGGAACAGGAAAACTGTAACTAAAAGCACTATTCAGAAACCAAATATTTGCTGGACTTTACCATCTGTAAACACAAACAAACTAAACTGTGATGCTTCATGGTTATTTGAGATTACTAATGCTGGTTTTGGTTTTATACTTCGCAATTGGACAAGAACCTTTCAAGCAGCAGAAATGGGAAGCTGCAAGATCTTCTCAGCTGAAGAGGCAGAAGTTGTAGCTCTACTACGAGCAACTCAATGGGCCATCAGGAAAAATATACAAACTTTGGTGATAGAAGGGGGTAATCAGGCTTCAATTAGGTATCTTCAAGGAAAAGAATCAACAGTCCAATGGCAATGCTTAGCAATTTTAGAAGAAGTAAAGACATTAGCAAATCAACTAGTATCGTTTTTAGGATTTTAGTACGTAGACAGGAGAGCAAACAAGGTGGCAGACTTGTTAGCAAAGAAGGGAAGAAGCTCAAGCACTACAGCTTTTTGGAATGACCATGCTCCTAGTTTTTTAATTCCTACAATCGCTTTTGACACTGTCAAAGCCTATGATATATGTATTTTAAATAACAACAACTTTTTAGTTCCTTCTGTTGATGTTAATCCAATAAATTCAGTCACTGGAAGAGCTATTCACCATGAATTTGTCTTTAAAGAGACTGAAAATCCGCAGATTAACGGAGGCCCGTTAATATAAGTCTTATTTTCAAAAAAAATAAAAATGAATATTTAGTAACCTGACTTGAATCGGGTATACCTAATGAGACAAAACCTGGGTCATTTAGAAGTAAAATAGGACACCCCTTAACCATGTATTTTCTAAATGGCTAATATACCCTTGTTTAATTAACACTAAAAATTCTGATTAGGTTAATTAATTGAGTTTAAATTAAAATTTTGAAAATAAGAATTCAGTAGATTAAACCTTTTGTCTGTCTTATGAGTTCGATTTCGATCAAAAATTTCGGTTCTCAAAATGTGAAAACGTCGGCAAGGTCGAAGATTGAATAAGGTGCCGACTAACCTTGGCCGACAAGGTCGGCGTTTGAATAAGGTGCCGACTAAGTATAGCCGGCATGGTCCGCGGATGAAGAAAACGCCGACTATTTCTGGCAGGAATGGTCTATGAATGAAGAATATGCCGACTATCTTGGGCCATCTATCTTATGGTCGGCATATAAATATTTCCTACAATGCCGGCTATCATATAGTCGGCATGCAAATAATTTCTAACATTGCCGGCTGACTTATAGTCGGCATGCAAATAATTTCTAACCTTGCCGACCTTTAGTTATACCCAATAGAAAACAGAATATGGGAAGATGTAATTCACTTTATTCATGCAATTTTGGTTACTACATTGATTGAGACATAAAATCTAACTCATTGTCGACGGAACAACGAATGCACTTAGCATGTGCATCAAGCCTTTGATTCCCAAACTCTTGTCTATATTTGTTGTATACCCTAGCCCAAAAGGTTACGACATCCACCCTTACGAAGGACTGCCCAAAAGTTCTTGGATCAACCTCTTCTTCTTCCTCCTCTTCTATTTTTCCCTCTGGGAACCTAAACAATACACAAATAAAAGATATGAAAATTATACACATTGAAACATGGTTCTAGTCACCTAGTCGGCAAGGTCGAGAATCTAAAAATTGCCGACTAAGTATTAGTCGGCATGGTTGTAATCATCTACCACGTCGACTAACACACAGTCGGTAGGGTCCTATTCAAGAAAGATGTCGATTGTTAACTCAGGAAAATCAGGTTTCTGTGACATTAAGTCGGAACGATACAATTTTAAGAATATGCCGACTAGAGGAAAGTCGGAAGGGTTGGTTATTGATTACCATGCCGGCCCTGGTTAATGTTTCACAGTCGCCATGGCTGTTATGAAAAGTCGGCATGATCTTCGTGTTACGACCTTGCCGACTAACACTAAAATCTTAAGGTCGACAATTTATTTTTCAAAAAACCCCGTCGACTAAAAACACTGAAAATCATAGTTTTTGATATCTAACCTAATATAACAATCAAAAAACACAAAACAATAATGGGTTTGAGTTTAGAAATCACTTACAGTCTTCTTTTCGCCGGTGGAGGGTTCTTCTCAACATTCTCAGGGATTGCATTCTCGGGTTTACTCATTCCAACTTTTCCCTTACCTTTTTCCCCTGATTTGGATCTTTTGATGTTACCTGTTGAATCTCTATTGCTACTTGATCGTTTAGAATCAACCATTTTTTGTAGAAAATCAAAATTGAAATTTTTGGTTGATTTTAGGTTGATGGAATAAGATGAAGGAAGGAGAAGAGCAGAGGGATTAGAGAAGATAGATTAGAAGAAGATTAAACGGGTTTTAGTTTTTAAGTTTAGGGTTTAGGGTTTAGTTTTTAGGTTAATTAGTGCAAGGGTACTAAAGTAACTTCACCCTGTTTTGGCCTCCCCTTAGTAAGGGCACTATGTCCATTTAAATCTGGGTATACCCCAATCAAGCCAGGTTTAGTAATAAAGGGAATTGATTGTTTATTTTATTTTTTTTACTCACCTTTTTTTTTTTTTTTTTTAATAAACAAGGAACCTTTTCATTAATGGGATTTCAAGGTTACAATGAGTTTAAGATCGAAAATAAGAGAATACAAAGTAACAAGAACATACCGTAAGAGTACAATACCGAGAAATCCGACAAGAGAAAAAGAAGGATTACCGGAGTAAGACAAATACAAATATGAATAAGATCCGATTAAATCGGAAGAAGGATGGTTTTTCTCGGAATTAAATTCCAGCCATTTAGTTTGTTTTTCTTCTTTAGAAAGAAATGCTCCAAAAGTAGGAGTGATTTGCTCAAATCTCTTATAACTATTGATGAAGCTTTCGTCGTCAAAAAGACCACCTATGGAGATTCCGTCGCCGAATAAGTTGATGATGAAGATTTCGATGAAGATTCCGTCGCCGGAGACAACCAAGATGAAGATTTCGTCGTTGGAGAGCATGAAGAGCATCACTATTGATCTAAAACCCAACCCAATAACCAAGAATCGCCATTAAAGCGAAGATAAATCTCAAAAGAGTAGATAAAACCACCAAAATGGTGTAGATAAGTAAAAACATAATAAAAAACCAAACTAATCTACTAACTAACCTAGAAAGCAAGAAAAAATGAAAAAAATGGACTAGATCTGAACAGAGAAGGGTTGTTTTTGATGATTTTGTTGAAGAAGAAGAAGAAGAATGAGTGAGAGAGAGGAGAGAGAAATTCAAAACAAAAATCAGTGTCCACACAAGTTTGATCTGTCTTAATTTTTTATTACTCACCTGTTGATCTTCTCATTTTACATGTGAAATTGTGGTCAAACCAAGAATGTCCATTTTCTCTGCTCCTCCATGTTTTCTTTAGTGGGCGTTCCTCAAAGTTCATGAGGTTTCCTTGTCCATTTCCGCAACTGAAACTCAAGAAGGTTCTATCTTTCTTACTCTCTTGTTAATTCCATGCCCCTATTTTTGATTCACAGAATTGCGGTAATTACTTGGAAACATTGTTATTGATTCTAAATATACTGATCTATCTATTTTCTTGATTCATACATATTCCATTCAGTTGTACTTGTACTCATTTTTTTTCTCCGGGATTTCAATAAAATTTGTTTGATCTTTATATTTCATCTCACAAAACGTTATATCCCTCTGTATCAATGAAGAAGAAACCACAATTTTACAATCCCAAAGGCGAAGGCCAGTTGTTTCTAAATTAGTTTTTCTAGGATTCGTTAACTGTATATTGCAACATCTTGTGGCGAGAAAATGTCAATAATCTGTGGATTGCCCATACTGGAATGTGTCTACTGTCTGGCTTGTGCTCGTTGGGGATATAAACGATGCCTTCATACGGCAGGTCATGAGAGTGAGAACTGGGGCATTGCTACTGTTGAAGAGTTCGAGCCTGTTCCTCGTCTCTGTCGATTAATTCTCGCTGTATACGAAACCCTCTTTGGGCTCCAGCTGGTGGGTATGGTATCAATCCAGATTGTTTGATTCTTCGAAAGACATACAAAGACACCTGTGGCGGTGCTCCTCCTTACATAATATACGTTGATCATGATAATGTCGATATAGTCCTTGCTATTAGGGGTCTAAATTTGGCAAAAGAGAGTGATTATGCTGTTCTATTAGATAACAAGCTCGGGCAGAGGAAGTTTGATGGTGGGTATGTCCATAATGGCCTTTTAAAGGCAGCTGGGAGGGTTCTTGAAGCCGAGTGTGATGTTTTGAAGGAATTGGTGGAGAAACATTTACGGGTCATTCTCTTGGGTCAGGGGTGGCTGCACTGTTGGCCATTGTGGTGGTGCAGAATCGGGATAGACTAGGGAATATAGATAGACGTAGAGTGAGGTGCTATGCTATAGCCCCAGCTAGATGTATGCCCTTGAACTTAGCAGTGAGATATGCGGACATCATCAATTCTGTTGTGCTGCAGGCAAGTTTCTCAGTCCTCTTTCTTTCTAGTTTTTGTCACCACTTGGAAGTCCTTAGATTTTGTATGACAGTTAAGTGTATGTGATTCTTAAGCAACAGTAGAACGAATTTCATTGCCATGATATAGTACTCATATAAACTTCTCTATTTATCTATATGTTACGTGTAAATATAAGTAGTTCAGGAAATGTATTTTGGTTGTCATCGTATGACCAAGAAGTTCATAATAGAAAATCTTGCAACACCTCTCAGAAAAATTTACTTATGTCACTTGGTTTTGCAGAGGAACTTGTATGCCCAACCTTTTTGTGTGTATTTGCTTATCAAAAATATGTTTTAATAAGAGGGAATAGTTTTTGCAACATAACATAACATAACACAGCACTGCTATTTGATTTTGTGAACCACATATTAGTAAATACCTTAGCAATTCCATGAAAGGTTGTCCAGTAGTGTGATGATACTATCTTGTTGTCTGAAATCTTCCTGCTGTGGGATGCAGCTCGGGTCACTGACTCACTGTTGCCCTGCTTCTTTTTTTTCGTTACGTGATGAACTATTAAAGCGACCTTACAATTTTCTGCATGTAATTGTTATGTCACATTTCTTTATTTTTCTAATTTCTTGGAGTTTCTAATATTATGTCACTTCTGTAGTTTCCTATTTTGCAATGGGTAATTTCTGCTTCTGATTGACTGATTAGAAAAAAATTAGTGAAGAGCTGCCAGCAGTTATATGAAGTACCATGTAATACTTTATTCTTTGTAGGTTAAACAGCTCATTGTGACCCATATGTGAAGGAGGATCTAGGGGCAACTTTCTTTCCTTTCTTCTTTTTTTCATTTCCTTTTTCTTGAAAACAGTTAGTACATAGCCTTCTCTGTCCTGAGTGAAACCTAGGAATTGAAGCAGAAAATGTCCACCTTCTTTGAGCTCACAATTTATCTATATTAAGAGAGGTTCCCTAAACTGATTGCACATATGTTGCCATTATCTCTTTGTATTTTTATGTCTTATACCTTTTTCTTTCTCAGTCATGTTCCTCGTAGTTTTTGTCACATGATCCTTTTGGTGGTGGTGATTATGTATACTTCGATGCTAATAGCAAACTACTTTTCTGAGTCAGGATGATTTCTTACCCCGGACAGCCACCCCCTTGGAAGATATTTTCAAGTCCCTCTTCTGGTGAAATTCTCTAGTCTTTATTCATCTTTCATATATCTCCCATTTTAGTAAGAACAATTTGAAGTGTATGCAACACGATCTGGTTCTATATCAAATTAGTTCTGTTTTCTAATTAAGAGGCTGGTTTGTGGTCTTCCCTTGTACAGTTTGCCGTGTATATTGTGCTTAAGGTGCATGAGAGATACATGCATACCAGAAGAGAGGATGCTAAAAGATCCCAGACGACTGTATGCCCCTGGTCGACTATATCACATTGTTGAGATGAAGCCTTTCAGGTATAGTCAATCACCCACTGAGATGGGAGCAAGTTTTCTATTGCAATTTTTGTCCGTTAGTTCTTAGTTTCTTACTGACAGTTTGCCTCAAAAGAATGTTAAGGGTAAATCTGTAGGAAATATGTAGGCTTTAGCATTTCTAACCGATAATAATGGAGTTGGCATTTAAAAATCATGACTAACGCCTTGTTGCAATTGCATGTAGCCGATCAATTATTTCTTAGCAAACCGTTATTAGGTTTATCTTAGTGTGATATACAATGTTTGATGTTAAAATCATGTCTTAACTAGATTAAACCAATAAGCTCGGTGACATCCATTTGTTATCCTATAATATAGACTCTGATGATTTCTCCTCGTTAGTCATGAATGCGGTTTTGAGTGACAGATTAGGAAGATTTCCACCAGTTGTGAGAACAGCAGTGCCCGTGGATGGGAGGTTTGAACACATAGTTCTTTCCTGCAATGCCACTTCGGACCATGCCATCATTTGGATTGAAAAAGAAGCGGAGAGGGCTTTAAAAGTAAGGAAAGCTTCATATTCTTCTAAATTTCTACATTTTTGGCCTCCCTGTTCAGATCCCTACAGTGGAGGATTACAAAAAATAAATAAATTATGTAGGAAATCATCTTCAGATCTTGAACCCTCTTTTCTTTTGTTTGGTTGAAAGAGAGGATTAATTAGGACGAAGAATGTACAAACTTGGACCCTCAGCTTTACAACTGTGGACAGATGGAGATGATATTCAGTGGAACATGACAGTTTCTTTCAGTAAATAAATGAAATTTATTGATTTTTTGTTGGCATGAACAACTGTTGATTCTGATCCATCAGTAGCTAATGATGTTTCTTTGTCCTTGAATTGAATGAAATATCATTGATGTAGTTAATGTCGGAAAAAGATAAATTCATGGAGATTCCAGCGAAACAGAAAATGGAGCGACAAGAAACTTTAGCAAGAGAACACACTCAAGAACATAAGGCGGCACTACAGCGGGCAATCACTTTAGCTGTTCCCCATGCCTTTGCTCCATCTCCATATGGAACGTTCGACGACGATGATGGAGGAAGCTCTTCTTCTGCTTGTAGTGGTAATAAAGGCAGTGGATCCTCCAAGAAGAACAAGCCGAGAGAGAGTTGGGACGAATTAATTGAACGCCTGTTTGAGAAGGATGTTTCCGGTCATATGCAACTTAAGAAGTCTCAAGTGTAAGTATAGTTAGCCAAACAAAAGTAAAAAAGAAAATAAAAAATCCTGATGAAAATATGAAGATACCATTCATTTTATTTATTCTTAGGGGGGATGTATTATACTATCATTCATACGATATGATTTGTGTTGCTGTGTTATTTACTGGACACAGTGGACTCGTTTTTGTGGTATTTGTTGTTTGCCAAAATTTTATTTAGTTTAGCTCTCAATCTATAAGAGATTTCCAGCTATAATTAAATGGATTTTTCCAGTCCGGTTCTTTAACCGGTAATCTCAATAATTTCCGGCAGTATGGGACGAATGAAATTTAAATTTAGTTTAAAGTGAAATAGTATAGGGAGGAACCATGGACACCCTTACTTAGACATAATCTCACATGATATGCGTCAATTTTTCTATAAATTGTGTTCATTTTTGGCAGAAGCGTTGAGTTTAAATGAAAATAATATTATCAAAAAAATATTAGTTTTATAGGAAAATTAACGTAAATCATGTGAAATAATGTATAACTAAGAGTGTTTATAGATCGTCACAAACAAAAATAGGGAAACCAATAAAATAAAAATAAAAAAACTTTTTAAGCTCCACTCCGTTGTCATGATGTAAGCAGTGTTGGTTCTTTTTTCTTTGAATCTTTATTTTCCTGGTTATGAACATCCGTCGATTTCGAATCAAAATCAACAACAATCAACTTCTAGCTTTAATCCTAACTTTTTTACCAAATTAATCATTGACATTTTCCAAGCAGTTCATCAATTTAATACCCAAAAACACTAGAACAATCAACTTCTACATCCATTACAGTCATATTTTCCTTGACAAAAAGTTCAACTTCTATAACCACTTTCATAACATCACTACTAGTTTCAAGCAGATTTACAAAAGCCAGGCAAATATTTACAATACTACCAAGAACACCAAGCTTGTTAACCTTCAACAGAAACCAAAAAAATTCGAATTCAAACCGCATTTCTCCTTCAGCAACAAGCATTCAACCATTACCTTCAAAAAACAACATGTATACTTACTAGATGATAGCAAACAAAAGAAGATCGGATACCCCCACCAACTTCAGCAGTAAAAGCAATTATAAGCATCTTTACAAATTTATCACAAAGTAATCCTGTTGGAACAATTGTCGAAATCCGTCTGCAAAACAATCACAAAGAAAAAACCAAACAAATAATGTTGTGGCTGAGTCATGACCAGGTCGCTCTCTTTAAGACGTTTCGCGGTTCTGCCAAAAATTGTGCAAGCAGTTCTTCCATGTCGCGTCGTCCCTAGGATAAAACAGTCGAGTAAATTCTCTTTCACAATCACTCTTGCACTTGAGAGTACGTGATACTTGTACACTTCTATTCTTGCTCATAATCAAATTTGTAGAAAACAAGTGATAATCATACACTAGTTTTCTTTCTCTCAAAAATTCTGATTTTTCTTTAAAAAACTCCAAAAAAACATTAAAGAAAAACTCTCTTGTTTTCCTACCAAAATATGAATTTTCTACTCAAGAATTTTCAATAATTAATGACTCTTCATTATCACAAAATTAACACCATTAACTTCCCTAAATAAAACGGTCAAGGGATTAATAACAAAATAAATTCTTTAATGAAGATAATTAAAAAACTATTTTGATAAATGGAAATAAATTTGTTTTAAAGAATATATTTCCAACAATCCCCCACTTATATTTTTAAAACATTGAGCAAGATCTATATAGTGATGTGCATAAGTAAAGGTATCTTTCGATTTTGAACCTTTACATAATGCTAGACTCTCTCAAAATCAAACCATAGAGTGAACATAAGTCTTTGAACTCTAGGAGATAAAAAGATTGTTTAGCACACACAGCTATACTAGTGTAAAGTCTAAAGCCAGCACATTACGGCCCTGTGCTTAAATCCCGGTTTAATGAATGATCTAGAGAACTGCCCATATTCTCATAGAAAGCGGCCACACTTTCACATCCATATAGGTGAGTTTATCAAGAGTACTCATGTAGCTAAGTACCCCACTCTAAATAGAGATATAAATATCATTAAGATTTTTACAAACAAAGGCTCAACCTTAACTCGCTTCAGGATATCATGTCGTGGGATGAATTCTCTAAAGCATGATTCTGTGTTTACATATATTATTCGTGACTTAGCCCCATTTGAACCTACATGTTGGGATCTCCATTCATTCATAGGTAGGGAATACCTTTTGAACCTACTTTTGGAATCTTGAGTTATAGGTTGGGTGTCCATCACGAACAACTATGTTCATATCATTTGTGAATCGTTATTCCCTTTGAACCTATTTCTAGGTGGGTGTCCATCACGAATGACTCAATTCTCAATGGGCACCAACATCATCCCATAAGATGTATTCACACCTTCTTATTAATCCTTTCGTCAAAGGATCAACGATAACTCTTTCCAGACCATATATAATCCATTCTCATAGCATCAAAAATGCTTTCTATCACCTTATATGTCGACTCTACCATTGTAATTAAACGGTTCTCAAATCTTGCAATAGCCGCGGTACTATCGCATTGGATTAATATGTCTGTTCTTCCTCTAACTAATAGAGGATTGAATCACTCCATCCCGTAGAGGATTCATCTGAAATTATTTTCGTTCAGTTTCACAATATCCATAAAGGATTTCAGTAATCATTTAGATAATGTATTTCTAGGTGTAAGATGCGTTTGAAACACCTCATAACCTTCTCAAAATTGTACCAATTTTCCATATTAGGATTGGTAAATCTGAATATAAAACCCCCACTATGGAAGCAATATATTACACCCCCACTATAAAAGAATATATATATAGTCAATCACGTAGCAAAGAAACATACCAAGCTACCATACTCATGTCTAGTGCAATCACACACAATCTCAAAAACATTGGCACTAAATCAAATGAGTGAAAACTAGTTTACAGTTAGACTATATATATTTCTATTTCTTTTCATTTTATTGAATATATTCAAAACAAGAACGAATTCAATTCAAGCATATACACTATCTTCACTCAAGTCTTTCATGTCAAATAGTAGACTAATCATGTTCTCATTTTCATTAACATCATATGAGTTATAACACAAATTCAACGAGTCCCTTTTGCATATATAACATACAGTTTTATACGTTTGTCACCTCAATCAATTTTGAAACTATTTGAATTTACCAAGTAATAAAATTTCTCATTCAATTGTTTAAGAATTTGTTTCAAAATATATGTTGACTAATCAAACTTATATGCATTACGTTCTTATGGGAACAACGAAGTTTCTCATACTTGGTTTACATAGATTCAACATTTAACTTATTCAATATATTTTTCTACATATGATACACAACAAATCACTGATCGTAGAAACAATATCATCAATCAAAAATGTAAATCCAGCGACATGAAAGCAAGTATAAAAATTAATTACCCCTTCTCTATTTGTCAAACTAAAACATTTTGTTCTTAAAACCTTTTTCCAAAGATTAAAATTATGAGGAGCTAAGTATCTCAAACAAGGTAATAATTATGACTAAAATTCTTTTTAGTCTTACTACTTACACATCCATTCTTAATGATATTGTAATCTCCATTTCTAGCTAGCTCTTTAATCTAAGTTTAATGTTCAAACATACATAGGGTAAAGAACCCCTACTATTTCTCGACTCAAAAGGAAATTTCAAATCAACACCAAAAAATCTAAAATTGAGAAGTTACTTATGCAAATTGCATTTCTGCTCACGTTCATACAAAAATTTATATAAACTTTGTTAGACGTCGGATTTTGGTATTTAATACCAATTCAAAAATCTAGCCCACTCATACCAAAATTAGAAATAATTTTTCTAAGCGTAAATAATTTCTCTAAATTCATATTTGACGCACTATGTGTTCTTGCTCATTACTAATAAAGTAATTATCCAATTTCAAAATCCTTTTGGCACAATATAGAGGACGACCAAACAAACATTTTTTGTGAAGATATCATTTCATTATTAACTACTGAAAAGATCAATTTTAGTCACCAAGTTAGACTTCGTGAAACACCGAAAATATCTTATAAAATTCTCAAACATTTTATTTCATCCGATGCTTTTGTAAACTAGTAAGATTGGGAGTCTACATGCATTGATGAGTTGGGTAAATTTGATACATGTCACTTAAAAAATTCTTAGAAATTTTAGATGAAAACACAACGTGCTCATACTCATCACTAACTCAAAAATTTCACAGAAGCAAGATAAAATCACATATTTCAAGCACTCCAAAGCTTCAGTCATATCATATAAATAATACAATAATTGGGATAAACATTTCATTGATAACATTTCTATTATAGTTGTGCAATGATCAAGTTCAATTTTTTTTTTTTTAGTCTCAATCTTGTTAAAAACAAGATAGGTGGAAACTAGATTCTTTCTCATTTTGGTGGTATGAACATCTTTAACAAGATAGTTCTACCGGAAGCAAACTTTTTCAGACCATACCAATACCAAGAATCCTAGAGATGTGAGTATAACTCAACACCACTTTCTTTCAAACGATTCGGTTCAACTTTTGAACCATAACCTATCAAAACAAATATGATGTAAAACACCAATATATATCACCTCTCACCGTATCCACAATTCACATTAACTTAGATTGAAAAGCATTGTTTAACAATATTTGATATTCTTGCAATGTCGTGTAATGCAAACATATCAAATAACTTCATAATTAAAATTATGTTCATTTCTTGGTGAGAGTTGGTATTCATATTTGTTTTGACTAGGTTTCTTATTCTTTCGGTTTTGGTTTGGTGTCAAATTCTATCTCATAAGTTCCAAACTTGTATGAGTCACTCATATATTTTCATAAACAATAATTCTCAATATCTAGTTTCCTTGCAACTCATTCTAATATTGAATAATCAATTTATTTCAATCTAGAATGAAATTATTTGATCACTAGAACAATTACAAATAGTTCATCAAACATACCTCATTTGCTTTGAAAGATCAATTGGATATAAACCATTGTTTACTCTTTCGATGCCGACAAAGAAATCATCAAAACCGTTGCTTCATACATCGATTAATCTCCAGTATTTACTCGCAATTTTCATTTTCATTGGGAAACAAAAACTTGCTCAGGTAAGTGAAATTATCACCTGTCACAATCATTTAAATGTGAGCATTTGTAACCCAAAATAAGTAAGGTATGCACATATATAATTACTTAAAAATCAAATGAAAATTAGTACTCCAAGTATCAAACAAAAATAAAGTTTTATAGTTATAATGTCATAGATTATAACTTTCTACTAAGCATATTATTAAACATATGGCGTGCACTAGTTTGATTTCCAATAGTGATCTTATATTTTCATTACCAAAACAAGAATAAAGTAGTAAAATCAAAATATGATTTTTATTTTAAGTTCTTACATCTCTAACCTCTAAACTCAAGTATCACGACTCATACTTTGGACATATATACACAACGATTTTAAAATCACAACATCTCTCAAACCAAAAAATCTAAATAGAAATTTTCAAAATGGGTTTTGAAGATAAGTTCATGATCTAAAATTTTCATGTTACACACGAATTCAAAATATATACACAAAATCAAGAATACAAATTCAATCAGGAGTAAATTTTCCACTCATCAGAATTTTTCAGCAACGTTATGCAGTTTTCTAAATTACTTTAAAAATACTTTTCGAACTCCAAAATTTTTGAAATTTTACATGGAAGATCCTCATGATGTCTAATATATACGGTATAAATTTATAGACCTAATTCATTTATCTAAAGAGATGTGCATAAAACTCTATAATATGTTACAATCCGTGTCCAATACGATTAAACATCAAAATTTCAATTTTAGTTATAAATAATCTAAAATTCCAAGCATCATGAGAATAATATACCATAACGATTCAGTAAAATAAAATAAATGATGATACTTATCATGCTTCTGCAACTTTCTCGTTTAATCTCTATGGCAGAAAAAATCCTTTTAAAATTGGTCGAACAATTGCCGAAATCTGCCTGCAAAACAATCACAAAGAAAAAACCAAACAAATAATGTTATGGCTGAGTCACGACCAGGTCGCTCTCTTTAAGACGTTTCGCGGCTCTGCCCAAAATTGTGCAAGTAGTTCTTCCATGTCGCGTTGTCCCCAGGATAAAACAGCCGAATAAATTCTCTTTCACAATCACTCTTGCACTTGAGAGTACGTGATACTTGTACACTTCTATTCTTGCTCATAATCAAATTTGTAGAAAACAAGTGATAATCATACACTAGTTTTCTTTCTCTCAAAAATTCTGATTTTTCTTTAAAAAATCTTCAAAAAACATTAAAGAAAAACTCTCTTGTTTTCCTACCAAAATATGATTTTTCTACTCAAGAATTTTCAATAATTAATGACTCTTCATTATCACAAAATTAACACCATTAACTTCCCTAAATAAAATGGTCAAGGGATTAATAACAAAATAAATTCTTTAATGAAGATAATTAAAAAACTATTTTGATAAATGGAAATAAATTTGTTTTAAAGAATATATTTCCAACAAATCCTGAAACCTTTCAAGTCTTTAATTCCTCAAAAGCGTTCCTCTAAAGATTCTTCCAATGCTCTCATGATGATCACCATTGATCATCATCTCTATCGCTCTCAAAATCATTTTCTTCATAGTTGAATTCTCTACCGATGTCACTGCTGGAAGAAACAACTGAACCATACCCTTCATTTCCAATACCCTCCTCGTCATCATCACTTTATTCACTATTCTCCTCTATGGCATCTTATCTCTCTACCCCAACAGCCGCAACAGGATTTTCATCGATATCAAGCCCTTCCATTTCCTCACCATCTGAATCCACATTTAAGGGTTCAGGCGTGGTCGTCGAAAATAGCTGAGGGAGGGCCTTCTTTGCCAAATAACACTGATACATTGCAGCATCAACTCTCCTTATAAACTTTGTGTAAACAAGATAAGAGAATGAGTCATGTTAACTGTATACAAGTTAACATGGGTATAACTGACTTTTAATTACATTGGAAATAGAAATTAGTGAATAGAATAATAATTAAATATTATTCTCTATAATTAAGATTTACATTCCACTGTTACCTTTAGATTATTTTATTCCGTATTAAAAATTCCTAAATAAAAGAAGTAGCAAAACAGATCACGATATATACTCTGCCTCATCTCACTCTTCTTGAGTGAGCATTAATGCTTAGATTATTTTATGCCAAGGGGACGAGACGTTTAACCAAGCGTCTTGATTGAGCATTAATGCTTAATTGAACCACTCTATAAATGAAGCGGAGTATATATCGTGATCTGTTTTGCTACTTCCTTATAGAGTGGTTCAATTAAGCATTAATGCTCACTCAAGACGCTTGGTTAAATGTCTCGTCCCCTAGGCAGACCATGCCTCTCCATATTTATATACAACTTTCCCATAACCATCATTGCTCCTCGATAACTTATACTTTCATAGAGTCTCCAGATCTTTCTTTCCTACTAACTACTCCCAGCATTACCATTAAGAAGTTAATGTGCCATTCACCTAGTTTGAACGCCATAAGTAGAGTAGTAATTATCTTTATTGATCTTTTGCAGATCTGAGAAGGAAGCACCTATTGAGAGACATTATGACTCACCGAGGATTTTATGTTGGGTCCATGCATCATGCTATAAATACCCAGATCCATACACATTCTTTATAACCTCCTCTCATACGTGCCAAAAAATATCAACATTGTCTTTACCCATAACCCACCTTATGGCCACCTTTTCTCCGCATTTATGAGCCTCGTCAAACAAAGGTTGGTGATACTCTTATGGCTTCGCACAAAAAAAAACTATTTTAAATGCTCAACAAATCTAAATGGGGCTCAAAAATTGTATTTTTCTTTGGCAAACCTTTTAGATACAGGTACAATTCTTTGTTCAAAAAGGGAGATACATTACGTCAAGCTTATTTTTGTATGGAGACATTCCATGCACCATCTGATGGTCTATCAAAGGTCAAAAAATTGGTTTCCCAAAAATATCATTCCCAAAACTTCCTCAAGGCTCAAGCTGCCCAACCTGTCTTTATTGTGTCCCAAAAATGCAGTACTCTTTCAAAATTCACCACCTCATGGTACAGTTTTATCCCAACCACACTTATGGCATTATTATTTTTAAGGAAAATATCACTGAGCCTTTTTAGATACAGACTCGTGGATGGATGCTCTATCATTATCACGTCACATGTGCCAATATATCTCATTCTTACTTCACCCAAATCATCCTACACAACCTCATCCTCCCCATTAATTTCAAACTGAACTCCTACTCGTTCATCATCTTGTTCTTTCGGTTCAAATATCCTAATTTACTCACACTCCTATGGAAGAGCAGAGTAATCCTACTACCTCTACCATTTCTTCGGAGAAAGATATACAAAAACTCTCATTCCAAATGGCTGAGAAACTTATCCTTCCCTCTAAACGGATTGGATGCGTAAATGGAGTGAATCCGCATTGAATTAGCCGGTATTAGATTTAATGGAATAAAAGGTTAATCTGTGCGGCGACACTATTGTACGTAACTGGAATTTTGCAACTTTGGTTAAGATTTCAAATAAAAAAATATATGTGGTACCTATCATAACGGAACTAGCGGTTTTAATGCTTCTACCTTTGTACTTCCTAGAGCTCAATTTTTAGTCACTGAGGGAATACCACATGGTGGTTCTCAGTTTTAATGTTATCACACTATAATGAGTGAAATGTAAACCTTCTGAATTACTTATTTTAAAGTTACTGCTTTGTTCATACGTTTATTAACTGATGATGTACACATTTATTGTATTAATTTATTTTAATGCTCATTTGATTTGAAAAAAAAATTCTTTTATTTAAGGTTCTAATTTGATGTTCATATGATAACTTCAATTGAATTTAGATTAAGAATTCAAGCATTGTGATTTGATTAGGCACGAGGCTTTTACTAGAATTCCTTAAAAGGATTTATGGGATGACAAAACCTTGCCAAATTTTTTTCTTCATAAAATAGGCGAACCTCAACTAGTACATTCATAATGCCGATTTTTGGTGTCGGAAACCTTACATAAGTTTTTCAAAATCATCATACATTCTTTCAAACTAATATATCTTCCCCAATTCTTGACTAACAATTCGAATCCTACAGACATAAAGACTATTTCAGAGCACCTTTTCTCTGTCTCTTTCAAAAGAAAGAGACAGGACAAAACATCATCAAAGGGCCAAGCTGATTTTGAAAAAAAATCAGTATGTATCACTGCACAAAATAGTGACTGGATCAGATCCAACCCAGTGTTTGCAAGAACATGTGAATAACATGAACTTAGGTTTTTAAAATAAAATTTCCTAATGCAATTAAGGTAACTGTGTCTCAAGTAACAGTAACAGTGTCTCAGGTAACGGTAACAGTAGCAGTAGTGTCTCAAGTAGCATCGGTTATCTGACTCGGTCTTTAGTGGTTTGAATCGGGACGAATCGGTCTAAATCGGCATGGAAGATTTGTTAACAGTTGCAGAGATATAAGAACTTGATGATAATCTTGATCTAGTTGTTGATGTCTTTGTTTCGCTACAAACGGTTGTTGTTTTCTTTGTTTTAGTAGCTGGGAAAGTTGAAACCCTTCAGAAAACTCATCCGAGCTTCTTTACCTTCCAAAAATTCTCTGCATAAAAGATGGGGTAACAAACCACTCGGAAGAGATCATCACCACCCTTTCGACGAACATCAATCAGATTACAGACAATCCATAAGTTCAAAGCTAACCAAAAAAATCAGTGGATCTAAGAGTGGAAAATCTAAATCAAACAATAAAACACTAGTACTTAATAATACATAAAAAAACTAAAAATAAAACAACCGGAGCCATTGTTAATCCATAACCAAAGTCTAAAACAAAGATAGATCTGCTCAGCAAAATTGTATATGCACCACCTATATTGTTCAAAATTGCAGATCTGCTAAGATATGGTGAAGAGGATGCCATGCTAAAACAGATGAAGTTGCTTCGATAAGATTTCGGATTAGAACAACATATTCTGATGATAAGCTTTCTTTTCTGCTTTGAGAGATATCCCAAACCATACACAATCAGTCTCTAACCCAAGATGCAAAATCTCAAAGAAAAAAAACAACCAAACAGTATCGAAAATCAATCCCAGATTTGTAACTAAAATCTAATTAAGACCCAACAGATGATTAAAACTGGGACATAGAGGAGTTTTATGCTGATTGATCTGCTCAGATAGATGGGGTTTTCGTTGCTGCTTTTTTTTTCTAGAGAGAAAGGAGAAAGAAGCGGAGAGAAAAGGGAAAACCTTGCCAATTTAAATGATTGTGTAAAGCATTACATAAAAAAATAAGACACCATTATCCTTTTGTACTTCCATTTTTGTTTCCCGTTTTACATTGATTGAATAAATGCATTCAGTTCTAATTTTTCGTGTTACCACGACTAAAATAATTTTTGTAATAATACCGAAAAAAAATCAAGAATCGCGGCCTTTTATCGAAAATGCTATTTAACCAGCATTTTAACAGCGGCTTGACAGTTGATCTGACATGGCAGGTGATGTGGCGGAAAAGATTGATTTTCTCTTTTGTCCATGTCATTATGGAGATAACAAATTAATGTGAAGTTTTTTTTGTTTAATTTTTTTTTCTAATCCCTGCACATGAACTTCTTTTCTCTCATCATGTTGATTTGATTTTTACACCATTACAACTACAACCATGTTCACAAAAATCTCATGCTATCATAAGCAATGATGATTCAAATCGACTTGTTTTTTCTTCCATGTTGATGATATTTTATTGAAAACATATCAGATTCATATAAAAAAATTAGGGAAAACTTTTGCTAACCCTTGATCTGTTTAAAACCTTCTTCAGTTTAATTGGACTCGATCCAAACTGGGTTTTTCAGTTCAATTTGATAAGATTATTGTTAAAAATAGGACATCTGATCATTGAAGAAGAACTATCTCGATCTTTAAATATTGATTGGATTAAAACTATTAACATGTATATTTTGTGTTTGTTAATACGTTTGATTTTAGATCAAGTTCATAAATCGATCACAAATATTACAAGATCATACTTGGCATCTTAAACAGTTACCTAATCCAATGGAAATATAACAGAAGAGAAGATTTATCGGCAGAACAATATTGTATTCTTCTGAACTTATTAATTTTCTTTGATGATGTGGCTATGATGAGTCATTACTCTTTTATGCTACATCAACTGCCAGGTCAAAATCCATTGTTATCTAGCTGTTACTCATCTGTTCACCTAGCAAGGTTGGCCTTTTATGCCTTACTAACAAGTGAACATGTTCGTGCCGTTACAGCACGGGTTAAGCCCTAGTTATTGTATAAGGAAGAGCATTGTTTTCTAGGGGACAAAGGATGACTAGGATACTCTTTAAATTGGATGGTAGAGATTGTGCGTTTCCCCAGCCGACCTTGTATTTTACCCCTAACCCTAATTTTGACAATTCTCCTTAATTATGTAGTTTTCTAACTTAAACAGATTTCTAATTTAAAAGAAGGAAACACCGACTAAATTTGTGTATAATCTAATTAATATCTAATTTTAAATTTGGAATTTGATTGAACTTGGCAATGTGAGATGCCTTCCTAATTGGAGTTTAATTAAATTTGGAAATGTTGGGGCCTACAAAGGTAGGGAAAATTGCACATCCGATCATGTCACTAACCCTACATGGCCAATTAATGTTTGGATAAAAATACTTTCTGTCAATTCTCACTTATCGTATTTTGAGGGCTCACAGAAATACCGCGGATGGTTAACCCTGACTTTGCCAATTCTCACTTATCGTATTGTTTGCTGACTTAAACAGGTTCCTAACTTAAAAGAAGAAAACACTGACTAGTCCTAGGAATTTCCTAATTGGAGTCTAATCAAAGATGCTTTCCTAATTAGAATTTGAATGAATTTGGCAAGGTGAGATGTTATTAGAATTTAATTGAATCAAGTTGTCGAAGTCCTCTACTAACCTTCAACGTGGAAGAAGCCAAACTTATAAACCGTTCAATATTAATAACAAATTTTATCTTCAGTTTAAAGTCTGAGTTTTCCTTTGAAAATTAGACTTGAATCTGATAAATCAGTTTAAAATATATATGGCTCCACTATTTGAAAACTTTGATTTGTCCTAACTTTTAGGCCGGTTCCTATGCATATGGTATATGTCAAGATTTGCCACTTTAGCAGATATTGCAAAGTGGAAAACATAATTGACCAAGTGGTAAATATACCAATTATCTAAGTGCGATAGAAACTTTAATTTATATTGCTCGACGCTAATCATGCCGCTATGTATATGGTCACAATTTCATCCTCTATAAATAATCAATTTTAAACTTATTTCAACTAACACCTCTTTCATATTGCTCATAATTTCACACCTTTTCCATACCTCTCAAAACTCTTCTAATATTTCGTAATATGAATTTTTCCATGGCTGAGTTCATAGAAAACCAACGTGCCGCCGAAAATCAGAGATATATTGACTGAGCCAATTTGTAAAATCAAAAAAGAAATCGGGGTCCAAAATTTATTGTCGCCGAAGATGAATGTGTTTGTAGGAGTTATGTTTATTTTACCCAAGATTGTATCAATGGTACATAACAACAAGGTTTCAGTTTGTGGCAAAACATATTTTAGAAATATCAAGAAAAAACGATGAACCTCTGTAATCGTGATGCAAGTGGGTTGATTGGTCGCTTCATTGTAATCATTAAGGATGTAACTTTGTATGTTACTCAGGTAATGCGAGACGGTCCAAACATAAAGAGTAGTAAAACTTTGATGGACCATGAACAAAGGTGTCAGGCGAAGTGGCTCTAAGGAAAAGACTTCCAATATGGAAGTTGTTATGAGATCGTAAAAGTAGTGCCCAAATATAATCCAGTCTTGTTATTTTAAGTTATGTTTATTTAATTAATTTTTTATTCTCAATTTTAGTCTAAATGTAAGTTCTAATTTTTCTTAATTCTTAATTAAATGTAAGTTCTAATTAAGGGCAATTTCAACGATACTTTTGGTGTGAAGTCAAATTTTCGAATTCATTAACAACCGCGCATTTTTGCATAATATATGAACATTGAATTAACTAATAATACTGCGTAATTTTACAAGATATAGACTTGGACAATAAAAACTTAAATAATGTCTTCAATAAAAATCTCTGACAATCTCTGACTTCCTGGTTTTCTTCATTTGAATAAACTTCCATTCGATGCACTTTTAAGGAGAGTTTCCTTTGTTCTTCTTACTAGTATGGTTAATTTTGAACAATTAATTGGGGATACATAAACTAATTGGGGGATATTTTTACTGTAGCTGCCGGCATGGTTTTTCAATGATGCCGGCATGGTCGATGGATTTCCGGCATTGAAAAACCATGTCGGCATCTACAGTGAAATATCCCCAATTACATGTTCTTAATTTTCAGTTTTATTTTGTTCTTGCCTTGAACTCTTTTTTTCCTTTTAGCTACAGGTTTGATTTGGTTAATATCCAAAACTTGAAAATTCTTTTTCTTTTTACCTATTTCTTTATAACTATCTATCTTGTTAAAAGCTTCAGGTACTACTCCAGAAAAATCAAGTTGGGTTTGAAATTCCGCCATTTGGAAAAAATTGGGATTGAAAAAGAGATAAAAAATTGTGTAAAAATTTTGGGGTAAAAATTAAGTTTGAAAATCACCTATTTATAGGCAACAGAGAAATATTCGTTGGAAATAGACTTTCCACGGAGCAATATTGACTATCTCACCAGCGATAAAGTTTTTATTGCTGCCACTGTAGACACAATTGCTCGATAAAAAGCATAGAACAGAACCATTTTTCCATAGTGGCGTGACTAGTTTGCCAGGCCACCTGGTATAGCAAATGGAAAGTTATGCCCACGAGCTAGGAACCGGCCTCAACACGTTATTTCACTTATCCTAGAAAATTATGACATACATACTAAATTATTTGTTTTTTAATCAGTAGCAAAGCTATCATAGTCCACTTTCATTCTATATTTTCTTTTCTTTTTTTCTTTTTGAAGCATGATAAGTAGGGAATTAGGGAAACTAGTTTTTCACCCATGCTATGCACGGTTTTGTTTCTCATTTATGAATTATTGGATAGGTAATTGAAATTAATTTCATTAAAACGAATTTTTTTGTCAAGAAACTGAAAAAATTTAATAAGCTCATACCCTAAAAACTAATAAAACCTTTGATAGACTAATAAAAAACTGATATGCAATAGAAAAAAATAATTAAAAAGTTATGGACCTGTTGTGCAACATCTTCGAAATCTATAGTACACATGTTCGTTTTCCTTTATTTATTTATTTATTTTATTTTTTGGAGATTTTGTGTGAAGTTTTTCTCCAGCGTTTCATGATAAACGGTAATTAAGTCGAAGAACCACTAATAAGGATCGTAATTATAACTTATACTTTCAAATTATTTTCATAAAACCAAGTGTCATTAAAATCATTATTAATATTTTAAAATTGAGAAGAACTAAAACTGTTATGACGATTGTCCAAAAAAATAAAATTATTTAGAAAAACTTAATATGTATAATGAGAACTGTAAGAAAAATCATCTATTGCGTATTTATAAATAAATATTTCATTGATTTATTTTTACGTGGGTTGCATTGTGTCCTCTTTCACGTATTTTTTTCTTAATAAACATTTTTTCTTTTCAATTTAGAAACGGTTGTTATATTTATCCGCGGATACTACATTTATTGCACATATGTGAATTATTTATATAGTGCTATGTGTATTTTTATCTGTGAAGTTAATAAATATATGATCATTCGTAAGATTATGTTCATAGATTAATTGAATTTTATGGTCGTGCTAATAATCAGTGAATTTCTTTGGGTGAATCTATGTGCACCTATGCATCGTAAGATGATCCGGTATATTATTTGCGAAAATTGACCTAGAGACGTTGAACCTTTCATGCGTGAATTCCCAGGTGGTCGCGAATTATAGAATGATCATGTGCATGGCTAATGCTACCCCGTGCGGCAGTGTAGGAGCGCTATATGAGCTAGCGTGTTTAAGCCATTAGATCATGACAATAAGGAAACAGCTGTCATGGAAAATCTATTTGCAAAAAAAGTCTTGATCAACTATAAATTTAGATAAAGAAATCCTTATCCCCCACCGTGTTCACTGCCCCTCTCTGTAATCGAAATCTAAATGACTAAACCTTGAAAATGGATCACCATTAAAGCAAAAATTATCTATCCTCTCCACTAAACTTAGCAACTTTCTATTATCATGTTATCTATTATTTCGGATGAATTTCAAGTGGTGGATGAATGATGATTATGATGATATAACTTTTTTTTTCCTGAGAGATTTTATTGGCTCTTCAAAAATCTTTCGATGCAAATCCAATTAACAAAGGAAAAATACAGTTTATCTCAGTAGTCTCTTAAATCAAGTAAAGTCACAAAAATACATTTTCTCAAAACGCTTGTTTCAGTCCACCATGAATACCCACCACCACCACCGTAACCGTTGAATCACACTGGGTTTGGGTCAATTAGTCTAGAAAGCAACTAAATTCACAAAAAAACATTTTCTCCAAAACCTAACCTCAGAACATGAAACGATTCAATCTTTACCAACCCGTGCGATCATTTTACCAACACTGTATCATTTTTTTTTGTTTTTTTGATCGGCTTTTCTTCATGATGCAAATAGTGAAGTAGATAAGAAGAAGACGGAGAGTCAAAGCGAAGACTAAATACTTTGTACTCAATGATAAATATGGGATAAATTAAGGATTTTTTTGTTAATTATATTAATATATACAGCTGTAATCTAATCTTGTAAACAAAATACCAAGATTCGAGAAGATCTAACGGCAGTCACCCCGCTAGCTTATAATGATGAGCGGCAGTGTCTGAGAGCACGAACCCATGTGCATTGTAGGATAATCCCATGTATTACATGGAGTTTTTTTGAGTTAGTGTACCCATCTTAATGAATTATAAGATCATCACGGGGCATTTTATTTTCCTCCAATTTCTAGAATGATATTTATCTTTTTCGCTTTGATATTGGTTTTATGTAGTGTTCATTTTTTCCATAGTGTATGTGTATTTTTTCGTATATTCTTTTGATCGATAAAAAAAGAAACCCATTGGTCAGAAAAGGGTACAAAAAGATTGTACCACTACCGCCCAAACAAGGAGAAAAGGAACAAAAAAAAGGGGATAGAATCAAGTAACAGGCCACTTGTGACCCAAAAAGAAAAAAACCTCCCAACAAAAAGTTACGGAAGATCAGTAAAAACTTCAAGTGTTTCTTCACCATGGCTTGTTACTTTATATGCATCTGACTACTGGTCATCGATGTTGGTAAGTTAGTTGTTGGATGTTTTTTTTTATTGTTGGCTATTTTTGCCATGCCTTTTCATATGGACTGCAGTATGACAAAATTTGGACTCGCAGTGATTTTAAAGACGTGGCTTGTGACTTTGTTGGCTTCGCCATGAGAAGAATATTTATGTGCAAAGGCATGACAAAAACATTAAAATAGTTTCCAAGATTGGGTACAAAAATAAAAAACCAATTTAGCAAATAAATCCTAATAAGTACTACCCTATGAACGGGAGTTTGGGTACCAAAACCAACACCAATATGAATAAATTGCAAGCTTGCACATAGATATCTTGGTCGTTTTTCCCAGGCCCCTTCACATAAGAGAAACCCATATGCCCAGCCAAAAAAAAAATCAACCATGAGCCAGAACATTAAGATTAGCTATGTATACAACCCAAGTACAGTTATAAAACTTAATTAAGGGTCTAACAATGATCTGTAAGTATGAAATCCTGAATCAAAAAGATCCACAAAAATGCATTAAAAGCTTAATATCAAAGATGCGCTACTGGCAATTGAGCATAAACTCAGATGTGTGGATTTTCATCCAGTCTATAAAAATATGGAGCAACATTAATATTTCGTCCTTTGTTGTTTAACAAATCATGCAATAGTGATTCCAATGAATATGTGTAAATGATCCAACTTTCAATAACCTTTTATACCTGTTGTGCACAGCAGAATTCTTCCCTAACAACATCCCATCACCTTCTTTTGTCTTCTTGAGAGATTCACACATATAATAGGGTGCTTGATAAAATGGTTGTAAAATTGTTGATTCTAGTAGCTTATGTTGTATAAGAAATATAGCGCTTATACATATTAGCAACACACCAACGTGACTGGTGGAAAACATATTAGATCCGTTGCATAACGAAAAGATATTAAAAGGACGCAACTTATTACAACCACAGTATCTGTAATATGCACTTATATACGCCCCATTAAGACATAACAAATCAGATACTAACAGGGAGAAGACATAAAAAAGAACAACAATATGATGCACTTCCCTTCATTTGATAAAGTGATATCAGTTAACAACGGTAGGAATAATAGATAAAAACATACACTGATCACTGATGGTGTTACTTGCGCATGGATAACTCAAGGTCTGCCGGCAAAGAAACCTATACACAGAAAATTAGATAATGGAGGTCAGTAAAATCGTCGGACTTAAAAGAGATTTTTCTTTTTAGCGTGGATTATGAAATTACTGGCATAAGAACACCATCAATCTTCAGAAGAAAATAGAGAAGCAATTAGTTACATCTTATTGGGATACCTGCAAAACAAACAATAAAAAAATATCAGGCAAGTTTGTTTCTTCCAAAGACAAAATGATGTTGAATTCAAAGCGAGAAAAAAAATTACCCCAGCTGCGTAATCAAAGTAGAGAAGTGGCGCCTATCAACAACACTTTTCCATATATCTGCAAAACAGAAAACATCGACATATCAGACGAAGCATCCATATATAAAACCGAAACCCAAAAAATAAAAAATAAATAAAAAATCAATCCCGCGTCGGACGAATGATGCACTTGTGCTCTTATAGAGAGGGAGACAACAATAATTTTTGGAATTAATGTTATATTTATTAATAAAACCTAAAAATATTATTTTGTTTCTGGTTTTGATACATTTTTAGGTTTTTGGTATATTTTTAGCAAAATATCTAGCAATTTTAATTTAATAAGCAATATTGAAGTATTTTTTATTTCGTCTCTAACTTTTTTGGAATATGTTATTTTAGAAATATATCATTCGATATTTATTTTTATATTTATATTTTTTAAATAGCAACGTACCTAATGTAATAATTTATTTTTTTATGGAAGGAAATGGTAAGTTTTTTAAAAAAAAAGGAAATAATAATGAGAAGCATAATTTGAAACCCATTCCTTTTTTTCTATTGCATTCTTCACCTAACCTTTTTATTCATTTGTTCTCAAAATTTTATTTAAAGTTTTGTATTGTTCATCACTATTTACTAACGATTTCTTTTTTTTGATTATTGTACAGGATTAACAATCATTTTTTTTGGCGAAATAGGAAGCCTGGCTTGATTGGGGTATACCTAATGAGACAAAACCTGGGTCATTTAGAAGTAAAACAGGTCACCCCTTAACCATGTATTTTCTAAATGGCTAATATACCTTGTTTAATTAACACTAAAAATTCTGATTAGCTTAACTAATTCAGTTTAGATTAAAATTTTGAAAATAAGAATTCAGTAGATTAAACCTTTTGTCTGTCTTATGAGTTCGATTTCGATCAAAAAATTCGGTTCTCAAAATGTGAAAAGTCCGCAAGGTCGAAGATTGAATAAGGTGCCGACTAACTTCGGCCGGCAAGGTCGATGTTTGAATAAGGTGCCGACTAAGTATAGCCGACATGGTCTTCGGATGGAGAAAACGCCGACTATTTCTGGCCGGAATGGTCTATGAATGAAGAATATGCCGACTATCTTGGGTCATCTATCTTATGGTCGGCATATAAATATTTCCTACAATGCCGGCTATCATATAGTCGGCATGTAAATAATTTCTAACATTGCCGGCTGACTTATAGTCGGCATGCAAATAATTTCTAATATTACCGGCTGTTGAAAAGTCGGCAATGTTACCTTGCCGACCTTTAGTTATACCCAACAGAAATTATAATAGGGGTTCACTCCAGAAAAGTCAGATGCCTTGAAAAAAGTTCTTGGATCAACCTCGTCTTCTTCCTCCTCTGATGATGTGCATTCTTCATAGTTGAGGGGATTGCTAGGACTCTCCATAAACCTTAGAAATTCTTCAAGATCTTTCTTACCCATCATAAGTAACTTTCTTACAGGGCAATTCTCTTCAGTTCCATCTTTAGGATCTTCTAAAGAAGGATAAATCTTGTCAATAAATTCCAATAGCTCTGCTGCATTGCTAACAAGACAATGGATATCTTCTATTTTCCCCTCTGGGAACCTAAACAATACACAAATAAAAGATATGAAAATTATACACATTGAAACATGGTTCTTGTAAGACAGTCGGCATGGTCGATAATCTGAACATTGCCGAATAATACATAGTCGGAGGGGTTGTAATCATCTACCATGCCGACTAACACACAGTCGGTATGGTCCTATTAAAGAAAGATGCCGACTATTAACTCAGGAAAATCAAGTTTCTGTGACCTAAAGTCGAACGGTACAAGTCTAAGAAAATGCCGACTAAAGATAAGTCGGCAAGGTTGGTTATTGAATACCTTGTCGGCCCTGGTTATTGTTTAACAGTCGCCATGTCTGTTATGAAAGGTCGGCATGATCTTCATGTTACGACCTTGTCGACTACCATTAAAATCTTAAGGCCGACATCTAAAATTTCAAAAAACCCTGCCGACTAAAAACCCTGAAAATCATAGTTTTTGATATCTAACCTAATATAACAATCAAAAAACACAAAACAATAATGGGTTTGAGTTTAGAAATCACTTACAGTCTTCTTTTCGCTGGTGGAGGGTTCTTCTCAACATTCTCAGGGATTGCATTCTCAGGTTTACTCATTCCAACTTTTCCCTTACCTTTTTTCCCTGATTTGGATCTTTTGATGTTACCTGTTGAATCTCTATTGCTACTTGATCGTTTAGAATCAACCATTTTTTTGTAGAAAATCAAAATTGAAATTTTAGGTTGATGGAATAAGATGAAGGAAGGAGAAGAGGAGAGGGATTAGAGAAGATATATTAGAAGACGACTAAACGGTTTTTAGTTTTTAAGTTTAGGGTTTAGTTTTTAGGTTAATTAGTGCAGGGGTACTAAAGTAACTTCACCCAGTTTTGGCCTCCCCTTAGAAAGGGCACTATGTCCATTTAAATCTGGGTATACCCCAATCAAGTCAGGATAGGAAGCACGTTTCAATCTACATGTAAGTATTTGTAACTTTATGTATTGGTTTTAAATTTTAATCATTGATTTACATTTGATAATTTTTTTAATTTAATTGGAATTTAAATTATAAACGGTGATTAGTGATAATTTTATTGTCAGTCTCTTGGAATTGTAATTAGGATTAGTTTAACTGAAAAATTTGTAACTGGACATTGGACATTGGTAATTTATTATTTTATGATCGATCTAAATTTATGATGGAATCGTGATGAACAATATGTATCTTGCTGCAATCTTCTTTTAGATTTATTTATATTTTAATGATTGATTTTTTCGCAATTTTAGATTCATTTATTTTAGGAAATATATTTCTAAAAAAATACTGTTAGGCAAAAAAATATTCTACTCGAATTTATTTGCTGAAATATTAAAATATTACTAAAATAAAACAAATGGTGGGACCAGAATCAACCAGAAGCTCCGATTAATGAGAGCGCTCGAAAAAAAATCTAATTTTATATAGAGAATGTCAATTACATGGTGGAAATGGCAGGGGAAAATTCTCTTTTCCTGCCTTGCTTACTCTAAGAGACTTGTACCACCTCAAAGCACATGATAAGGTCATTCCCTTTTTTGCAGCGGAACCAAAAAAGTGTACACAAAAAGTTGAAGGATGAATAGAAAATTATTTCTTTTTACATTAAGCTTATGAGTAAAAATCTATTTGTAGAGAAAGTATAACAAAATTTCAGTGAATTAACTTGGTTGATGCATTCTGCAGCTAAATGTAAATGGTTTTACATTTGTACAGGTTCAAAGATTTAACAACTTTGGCGATTCTAATTTTGATACTCTCATTTACAAAGTATGTAAACCATACAAAAGATGCTATAGTGAACCTAAAATCAAAAGACCAGCACAGAAAAGAGAATGTTGGATATTTCTATTGTTTTCTTTAGACTCATTTCTCCTCAAACTCTACATCGATTATGTCTGGATCAGACTTTGAACGAGACTTACTGCCTCCACCACCTCTGGAAAAGAAGTCACTCGTAGTAGACTCCTTTGGCTGCCACACAGTGTTCCCACAGCTTTGACAACGAACAACTTGGTTCTTGATGCCTGCGAACTTCCGCTTGCATTGCGGGCAGGCCCCCTTTGTTACATAGATGAGATTAAGGCATAATTACGATTAGTAACTACCAGAATCTTCTCCAACATTTCATTAAATACAAAGGTCTTGCAACTAAACAAAAACTTGTCAATTAAGTTCCTTGGTCAGATAAACATCAAAGTGAAAGTTCATAGTTGGCACTAACAAGGTCAGAGCATAACGAACAGGAAACGTTATCTACTAACCCTCTTAGGAAAAGGAAGGGGACGCCTTAAGTTCATACTGCGGTTTTACATAATATGTTCTTTGCCATGGATGGTTTTGATTCCATTCCCCTTAATGTTATTTATTTTTCTGGGCCTGTGCTGGCTTCCATCAAGGACCTGCCATCCTTCCCTTGTTGTATCAAAATGAGGGTTCTAATATATTGTTTTTTTCATCAAACAAAAACGCATCCTATAAGAATAAGGGGCCAGGGTTGTGTCCATACTTTCTCTCATTACTAGAAACTGGAATACCATTAATGTAATATAACTAACTGAACTAGGCGATTTACATGCTCCACCCGCAGCTTAGGCAACACGAATAAGTAATCCACATGTTACCGATCAAACCGCTAACATCTGTCTCTCAAACAAGTGAACCACGTGTAAGATAAGGTATGCTAAGAAAAGTACCTCAATCACAAAGTTCTTGGCAACCGTTCCAATGAGAAGAGGAGCAGCAATAGGCAACACGAATGTTGCAAAAATCAAGACGCGAAACAGCCATCCAGACAATGCAAACCAAAGGAAAAAAATTGTCTGCGGCAAACCAAAAAGACAAAGTGACTAGGTGAGCAAATGATAACTGCAGGATACAGAAACTACATCCATGAACAAGATACACAAATAAGAGTGCCAGAATTTTGAGCCTTCTGCAGTGCTATACTGAATAATTTATTCACTCTCACTATTGAAGACATATTTGGCTATAAGAATACTGAGTAAATCTGTTATCTGAACATATTGATGGTTTTTAGTATTTGCATCCAAGTTAACAAGACGGATGTCAAGGATTACGGTTACAACAGCGGGTCCTAGCTGAAAATACAACCAAATAATCATAATTCATCTACATTTGTTAAGATTACAACTAAAGGTGACTAGTATATTGCACACTTTCTGTTTTTTCCTACATAAACTAAGGTCGCCATTTACTCAAGGAGGAACACGCCGTGTACCTCTAGAACAAGTTAGTAATAATAGTAAAGCCAACTATGTATAGTACTCTCCGTGTAAAATAGAGGATCTTGTCAGGAAGAATGGTTTTGCCAGATAAAGAACCAACTCAGAGTACGAGTCAGCATTGGTCCAGTGGCAATCAAAATATATGTTTCTATGCTAACATGATATAATTCAATATCACAAGAAAATGGTGATGTTCCAGAGCTGAGATGGTAGAGACTAGAAACAACATTGAGATAGGTGTGGTGAATATATGAAATGTTTCTTAACTTTTCTAGAACTTTTAACCAATTTTTTAACTTTGAAGCATGCACCCAAAATGAGAGGTACGGTTAGCCTTCACAGAGAAAGTCCCCTTTAAACCCAAAACATTGGTTGTTGAACCTTATGTCGTCACATCAACAGTATGTAGCATGGAGGGTCGACGAAAAGAAAAATCTAACTCCTTGCTCATGAGCTATGGACAAGCAAATGATGAAGGCGAGTGACAAAGTAAATAGCATACACAATTAAACATTCATTCTTAACCACTCCTCACACATCAATTATGTACGACCAAAAGCTTGTGTAAAAGACACTGAATTTTTTGGAGCAAAACTTAACAAATATATATTATAGGATCAGCTAGCTTGAAAAAGCATCAACATGCAATAAATAAACTTCTTTCCGGCAAACATAAACCATATATGCGTAGTTCTAATAATTATGAGATACTCACAGCAAAACTCCTTCCCAACGGAGAATTCAAGAAGTCACTTAGCTGCTTCCTGTACTGCAAGCACAAGCCAAAAATCATTAAATTAGAAATGACAGCATGTCAAACTTGAAAGAAAAAGAAGTGTTAATTTACAACAAAATTTGAACACCCGTCCAACTGAAAACAGCCACCAGCAGGCAACATGATAATTATATGCTTAACTACATAGAACCAAAATTATTGTCAGCACACTTTTGCAAGTTATCATCATAGGTTTTCTCAATCTTTTCCTATAGGTATAGACTAAAGAATCAATAGATTAACATAAATAAGATGATTTCTTCATATGCTTCCTCCATCCATTGTTTTCTTATCCCCTAATAAGAGGGGTTGCACTAAGAATGCGCTCAACAGCTCCAATATCACAAAAATCTCTCCTAATCACATGAATTCATAATCCAATTCTCGTTTATACTAATCTAAAAGAAGAAGCAATCATAACGAATCCATTCCATGTAACCATTCAATAGCAAATTTCTACACAATTAAAACACTAATGCAGATACCACCTAAATTCAAATTCATTTTTACTTTGAAACAAGTAAGAACGGACACCTCAAAATTCAATTAAGACACTCATAAATTGCACAAGTAAAGAAACAAATTCAAAGATAAGAAAAGTAATCCACGAAGTAGAAAGAAGAGATAAGGGTTTAAAAATACTAACCCTAGGTGAATTCCTGGAGAAATCGACGGAAAATGAGTTCCAACGACGCCCAATTTCATATTCACGATCAATTTCTTTAACCTTGATAAGAGCAGATTCTTTAATAGAATCAAAACGACGAGAAATGGAATATTGACGGTCAAGACGTTCAGCAGCTTTCTTAGCATCATAAACAAGCTGTTCAAATCCATCATTAGCACTTCTCCATGCATCTTTCCATGCTTCTTTTGATGTTATTTTCTTAGCAAATCCATCAAAATCACTTCGTTGAAATGCTTTTATTTTCACTCCTCGTAATTTCTTACTTGATTTTACTTGAAAATTAAGACTATTATGATTATTATTGTTACTAAAACAACACTGGTGATGATGATGATAAATGGATGATGTGGAGGATGTAGAAGATGTAGATGAAGAAGGTAATAAGGGCTTCCATTGAAGACTTGTCGCCATGAACATAACAAAATGTGAGAGAAGAAGGGACTGTGGTTGGTTGGATGAAGTTACTTTGGGGAAAATATTTAAGGGTTTGTTTGGATGGTGGCACAAATGAAGAGAGGGAAAATTTCTCTGAACTTCGATGATTGTTTAGTTCTCGAGAATTCGGGGCTACTATATTGACACATGGCATGTAAACGAACTAATGGAAAATCCTGGCCGTCAGATGGAGACGCGTTTAGGACTGTTACGGGTACCTCTTAGTCGTGACCCTTGTTATCTGATTATGTTAGCACTTAGCCGCGTCGTCTTAGATTCAGTGGGAGCTGCTAATGGGATTTCATCCTCTTCTTTCTCAAGGGTAAAGAGCTGAGTGAACTTATTGCATGTGGCAGGGAGCAACTGTCCACTTCTTTTTGTAGCACGTACATTTGATGCATGCGTGAGTTTCTTATTTCTTACAAATGCTGGAAGACGAACAACCGTCTCTAATTTACACACAAACCTGCCTATTATTTTGAAACGGAAGTGATATATATATGATGAAGGAACGCGAGTAACACCAATTTATCCGAAGCATGAAGTTAGAGACTGAAATATAATATTAAACTGATTTTTATGAGCTATATGTGCTATATCCGAGGGGCAGGGGAGAGATATGTGCAGAATCTATAATACACCACATAGGCGAGACAGGGAGTCACTACCTTGCAACTAAAAGAGGTGAACTGGTTGATACCGCAGTGACGAAAATAAGAATTTGGCTCAGAATAATAAATGTTGTAAAGAAGAAGAGGAAGGTCGTCGTTACAATAAGAGACAGAAACCAGTATGGTCATCCCTATTAATACCCCTACCTTTTCATTGATTGCACAAACTTAAAAGTTACATTCAAAGTACAAATTACAAAATTCTGTACAGCTCTAAGTTGTCACAAGTATCCAATACCTCACTGAGGAGACTAAAAGGAACAACATGTATTAGCACTGAATCACATGTCAGCAACGGACCACAGATAGGCTTCTTTTTCTGTAGCTTGTTTCTCATTCATCCTTTTGAAGAACTGAGCTTCAGTTCCTGCATTAGAAAAGGAAAAGGAATATACATTGAAACTTTAACTTCAGTCTTCTCTATTGACAAATAAATGAATGTTTTACTTAAAGCCACTTTTCAATGAAAATAATAAGGGCCAGCTAGTCAATATGAATAATTACAGAGACAAATAGATAAATGCATATACAGATAACCACACATCTAAGATACAGTATGCATAAGATACGGAGAGGCCCATGAAATTTCACCCCTAGCAATAATTAAAACATGTGCCAGTTCAGCTTATAAAACTAGCAGAGTAGGCATTGTAGAGCCACCCACCCACCCACCTAAGTAGGACAAATTAATCTGTGACCTGGCAATTCAATCCATATGCTGCTTTTCACTAGCATTAGTTTCTTTTCCTAAATCTGGAAACTCTTTGGTTCATGCTGGGCACCGTACACCAAAGTAGACGGAATGATTTAACCACATCAAAGTTTTGGTTTAACAAGAATGTGCAGAATATGAAATCCCGAAAAATAGTTTGACCAGAAACTATGGATGGCACTCTAAACTGTAAATCGCTTATGGGCAAATTTGCATGGTCCAACTTCAGCATGTATCAAAGGACATCACAAAGTAAATTCATCAACTTACAAATTAACATATGGGCAGAAAACATACCATTACTTCGGTTCACACCATCCCAGTGACGCCCAGGTTTTATACCATAACGATTAGGTATTGGATCTATTTTCCTTTTTATCCAGCTGTGGCTGGGAATGTCCTGAGGAATCATAAAACCAGACTCTTTCATCTTTTCGTCATCTCCCAAATTTCCCAAGACCATCTCAGGTTGCTTCCGCTGAGATAAAATGAAGACAAAAAATGAGGATAAATATAACAAAATAAGATCAGTATAATATATGATTAGCAACATGTAACCAATTAAATCACCTCCAAAGCAGTTTAACTTATTACCTTCACCAAGTGCGCCATTGGATCCCCCCACCTGATCCTCTCTTTCAGCATGTTGTCAAGTTGTGGATCATCCCTGCAGAAGCCCACAAGTATATTATGTGTTAGTTCAGTGTTAAACCATGGCAGGACCTAATACATCACAGAAAAACAGTTCCACAATCATCCACTGATTAACCATCCACATGGACCTAATTTCAAGAGCAATTCACCACAAAAGTGAAGGATAGCATCCACATGGTAGTCTGACATTGTTCACCCACAATTAACAAGTGGCAATAAACCATGAATGTGACCCTGATGCCTGACTTTTATAGCACTGGCATCTCAACAGGAGCACAGAGAGCCAAAAACACGATCACATTAATTTTTTACCTGGTCCTGGCAAATGGTTTTTCCTTCTCAGCTTCTAAGTCATGCATTTTGGCTTCAGCTTCTCTCTTCTGTACCAAGCCTTTGCCCCATTCCAACTTGACTTCCTGATCAAGAACATAGTAACAATAGTAATCAGAAACGACGCAACTGCATATAAATGAATTTTGTTTTGGCTGTCCAAAACAAAAGGACTTTAAAGGTGATGTTGATGAAGGCATAAGAATAATGTAAAGTTAATATTGCCGGTTATCAGTTGTGGTTACACTACTAGAATATGTGAGCACGGGATATCTGTATCTAACTTCTGGAGAAGTCGATATTATATAGTAAACTAATTTTTTTAAACTGATTTCTACAGAACCCGCGAAGAGCTGAATGAAAGTTAAGTAAGGTTTTCTCATGGTTAATCCTTAATGAGTAGTGTGGTCATCGAGCATTCTCAGTTTACAAGGACTTAAACAGACTGGAAGCTGTGGTCATGGCATGATTTTATATTATCTACATAAGCATTATATTATAAGATCAATCAGTTTCTGGTGCGCAAATAGTCCTTGGAACAGAAAAGAAGGATCAGTATAGATAAAGTCATATGACTCTTAACTCGCACACGTTATTATTGTCTTTTACCACCGCTGATCAAATAACAGGTATAAAAATTGTTGCAAGCGAACTCTTTGAGACAAATTGTACATATAAAAGTCATGTGAAGGCGATAATGAGTAAATTTATCAAAAAAACATGAACAACTTAGAAGCAAAGCAATCTAAAGTCTAAAGTGTAACTATGGAGTACCTTTGGCTTTTCTTCTCCTTTAGCTAATTTTGCGACCTCCTCCTTAGATAACCGTCTTCCTGAAGCCATATCAAAAGATAGATATGCATAAGATTGCACATAAGGTAATTAACATATCGAGCAAAAAATTTACAAAAGTCCATATCACTGACCTTCTTTATCACGGTAAATGCGTTCAGGTGCCCTTCCACTCACAGATGGATCCATTTTTTTGAACCTATGCAACATATTCACAAATAGGGTTCAGGATACTCATCGAAGATAAAACAAAATATCTACAAAAAAAAGTACAACAGTATAATGTACACCTCTTATTAAGCACACTAAAGAACAAAAGAAAAAAGAAAGTCTGGCATGCTAAATAGAACTATCCTGTGTGCAACAGAGGAAAAATACCTGGATATCTCATCCTTCATATCTCTCTGTACTTCTTTCTTGATTTCTTGGGCTGAGATTAAACCAGATTTCTTTTTTCTTGGAGGAGACAGGTCAGCAGATTTGCTACCAGTTCGCCGAGGGGGAGAGAGGTCTATCGATTCAGAATGCAGATGATCTGTCCTGCTTTTCCTTGGAGGAGAAAGATCTGGTTCTGGTGAAGGCGTGTGGACACGTCTACGCCTTTGGCGTAGTGGTGACATGTCAGCATCTTTGTTTTCATAATCTGTTAACTTTACTTTTCCTTCGGGTGATGGCGTGTGGACACGTCTGCGCCTTTGGCGTGACGGAGACAAGTCAGCATCCTTGTTTCCATATATTGCTGGGTTTACTTCTCCTTCAGCGGATGGTGTGTGGGCACGTCTATGCCTTTGGCGCGGGGGAGACAGGTCAGCATCCTTGTTTTCGGAATTTGTTGGGCATACTACTCCATTCAGTGATGGTATGTGGACAGGCCTACACCTTTGGCGTGGTGGTGACAAGTCGACATCTTGATTTTCAGAATTTGATGGGTTTAGTTCTGCTTCGGGTGATGGTGTGTCATACCTAGTTCTCCGTTCACGAGATGGAGATGCATCAAGGTTCGTATTATTGGACTTCAAGTTTTTTTGAGTTTCAGAGACAGATATCCAACCACTTCCATCCTCGGAAATCTTATCATATGGACGAAGTGATCGAATTTGCTCCATTCTCTTCATTCGTTTGACTTCAATGTCTTCATTAACTTGGGGTTTCTCTTCATCTAAGAGGAAAAATAACAAAAAAACAATTCTTGAATCAGATTCTGAAATAAATTAATAACATGACTACTTTTCTTTCTTTCGATTCGTTAATTAATGGAAATAAGATAAGTTACCTGCTGAATCTTCCTCATCCTCGTTTTCAACATTTACAGGTTTCTGCCACACCGGATCTTCGTCTACCACGAGTACACCCATAGGATCTTTCTTGGGCATTTTACTTTTCTTCTTCTTCTTTTTCTTCTCTACTTCATTGGTGTTTTCATACTTTTTTAAGTATTCTTTGAGAGACTGAGACTTTGATGCAGCCATTGGTAAGACCTAAACAACAATTTCCAGATACAATTACACATTTACAGTTGTTACTATAAAAGAAAATTAAAATACCTTTGACAAGAGCACAACAAAAGAGCTTTACCAATCATGAACTCACTCCAAAAAAGATAAACCAAATAAATAACGGCCTGTTTGGTTGAGATTTCAAAAACTGTTTCTCAATTTTTTTCCTAACATTTTCAGAAGCAATCTTTCTATAGTTTCTTCATTTTCTTTTAGATTCCAAAACATGTTTGCTATACATTATTTTTAAAACAGTGACTTTGTCATCTGCTAAAGCTGTAGACACGCTTTAAGTTCACCAAGGTAATCGATTCGCCGAAAAATCGATTCTGCGCCTAGCAAACTGAATCATTCAGAAAGAAAAAGTGAACACAGTAGATTAGGGCTTGGATTCACAAAGGATCCTAATTAGGTTCAGGTTATATAAGCAGGGTTTCATTATGAAATCATAATGTTCAGTTTAATTAGGGTTTTAACACGATGAAGAGGGAATGGAGATTACCTGGATTACGCGCCTGCACCGATGGATGGCGACTGCTGAACGCAGTGAAGAGAAAGAAATAAACGAGAAGAATGAGAGGAGATGAAGGAAGTCACTGGATGTTTAGGAAGAAACTAGTTATGGAAAATTTCTTGATTGGTCGGAGCCCCATATAGTTATTTAACTAGGGTCCATCCATGGAGTTCCAAAACAAGGAAAAAAACGTAAATAAGCCCTTGTGCCAAACATGTGTAGAGTTAGGGGTGTCAATGGATGAATATCTGTCGGATATTTAGAAATCCGTATCCGATAGGTTAAGCGCTTATCGGAGGATATCAAAAATCATATATCGATTCCGATAAGCTAAGCTATCGGATATCGGATATTTATCTGATAATATCCGGTTATGACAAAAAAATGTTAAAAACCCTTTAAAACATGTTCATAATTGAAATTTAAGTTCAATTGCTTAAACATTCCATATCAGATATCGGATATCGGATATTAGGGTAAATCACAAATAAATCACAAATATGGTTAGGGTAAATCACAAATAAATCCATGTTCTATCGGATATTAACAATTCGGATGGAGCCTAATCCGATTCCGATATGTTAAGGAAGAAATATCCGATAGAATATCCGATCTGATATCCGATATCCGATAAAATGGATAATATCCTATAGAATCTTGAATACTCGGAAACGGATTCCGGATATCGGACATATATTGACAGGCCTATGTAGAATACACGATCCAAAATCCACCCATTACACTAGCATTAATTAGGATTTTTATTAAAGGGAGAGCAAAAATGGATCCTAGGAGAGCAAAAATCGTATTTGACTCGCTAATCATAACCTAGTCAATACATCACTCTAACTCAGACAAATCTACCCTTGCTAAATAGTAGTACACACATAGATTACACAAAAGTCACGCCTACATCATTCTAACTCGGACAAATCTACCCTTGATAAATAGTAGTCCACACATAGATTACACAAAAGTCACGCCTAGTATCAAGGCCCGAAAAATTCCACCACCGCCGTCCACCATTAAAATCACCACCAACACCATAAAGACCAACTCATCATCATCAAATACCTAAATCATAGGAACAAAATATGCATCGAGATTAACCCCGATATCCATAAATTCTCTGAGAATCTGATGTTTACATTTTCATTCAGATGACTTGAGAGGAAAAGGTTGAATGATTAGATGTCTTAGATCGATTCATTAGTCTAGATTAAAGAGACAACAACAACAACAACAACAACAACAACAACAACAACAACAACAACAACAACAACAACAACAACAACAACAACAACAACAACAACAA
>JAJJMB010005553.1:188305-215484 GCA_023531105.1 Papaver atlanticum | reverse complement strand
AACAACAACAACAACAACAACAACAACAACAACAACAACAACAACAAAAACAACAAAAACAACAAAAAAACTTTGATGGCGATTAATTAATTTGTTTCTCCATGTATCATCACCAACTCACCATATAACATAATGAATTCTTCAATGGCAAGATACAAATCAAACGAATCTTATTATCTCTTATATATATATACCTATCCAAGTCAAAAAAATATCCATAATACATTGCGACTAAAAGAACTTTTATATCCTAATTAATGGTGGAACATGTTTTCATAAATAATCAAAAACCAGATTTGCTCGAATCCAGGTTTGGGTGGGGAGATGCGTGTGTGACATTTGTATGGTTAGTTTAATAGGGACAGTTTGGTACATGTATGAAGGTTTCATTGGCTAGGTCCTAGTCAGTGAGTCAATTACACTTTTTGCTCTCCTCAAATCCATTTTTGCTTTCCCTCTAACAAAAATCTTACTTAGGTCTTCTAAATCTGATAGAAACTGAAACCTGTCTTTATCGTTTATCAGAGAAAGAAAACAAATCAGAGAAGAAACAAAATTACTTATCGTTGTCTCTGATTAATGAAGAGAAATCAGTTCAAAAGTTATCATCGTCTCTAATTGAAGAAGATTAAACCCAAAAAAATCCTGCCAAATCATATAAACCTAATTAAATCTTCGCTTATACTCAAATATTAGTTCAATCATTCCAGTAAAACCAAAAATCAACTTCAATAAAGCCACAAATCACTTTAACAACCGTTAATTTTGCCTATACTGAACCCAAAATCAGTTTCAACTGAAGAACAATGGTGGAAACAAGAAGACAAAATTTAAGAAAGTCGAAAAAACAAACAGTAGAATCAACAACTAACATCTCACAAAAATCGGTAGCAGTAATCGAGAGATCGCCAAAAGAAGTGACTAATAAACCTATGTTCCTTTTTAGATCCATTATTTTATTCTAATTTTTGATGTTCTGTTATGTTCAAAAAGTGCGATACCGTATACCGTGTTGATTTACTCGATTTATGTGATTTAGCATACATGAAAAGAGAGTTTCTAAAATTGCAAATTGTCTATACTTTATTGATTATGTTCCATTAAACTTTATTGATTTTTTATGTTTTGTTATTCGATATTAAGAGTGTTAAGGCAGTTTCTAAAACAGTTCAGGATGTCTATACTATAGTGATTCAATATCTTTTACAATCCTAGAGGTGCAGATAGAATATACTGTGGGGATCTCTAGATAATTGGAAGCGAATAATGCTAGTTCTATTATGATGTAATATTGTAGATACCCAATACAGTGTTTTGGAATGTCATAGAATTCAACATTATGTTTTGGTTTACATTGTTATATTATAGTGTTTTTTGAGGTTTACTATCTTTAACAGTGCATATTATCTATATTATAGTTTTGTGTTTATGTTAGAACATGCACTTTTCCTTTCCTCTGAAACTCAAACTGTATGACATTTTTATCTTCTGATAGCACCTTATAAGCTTTGTTAAAGCACCATCTAGTTTCTCCCAGTGAGAACGAGTGTAATTTGTATCCTAGAATATCATGAAGAGCTTACCAAAATTGGAATGCTTTATCTTACATATTTATGTGTGTAGCGTTCTTCTTTACCAAAAAACGATGCAAGCTCATCGAATGAGAAATACATGCATAGGTTTAGTTCTTGATACTAACAAAATAAAAAAAATTGTCGTGGCCTGATTTGATCCATCGCAACCTTCGAAACCAAATATTCAAGAGTCACAACATTCCTACTGTTTTAATTGGTTGTGTTATATATTTGTTGGCAAGATTTACCTATAATATTACATTTTCCTAATAAAATAGATATGTATTGGATTCGAATTCTTAATCGATCTTATTTGTGTTTCAGCTATGGTATGTTAAGATACTCATTGTGTTAAACCATTGACGTTACCTGAAGGGAGCAACCTACCAAGAGCAGCCAGGCGAAACATTAAAGAAATCGCAATGGAAATCACAAAGGATTTAGAGTTGGTTGAGTACACATTAATATCATAGCCATAATTTTTATCTGTGTAATGTATTATAGAAGAGTGTATGTAGACTATACTGATAAAAAATGTGTGTTTGTGTTAATAACATTCGGATAATAATGTATAGGATCTGCACTCACAAAAATGTGTATTTATGTTTGTAGAGGACGTATGTAGACTATACTAGAGGAGTGTAGGTAGGCTATACTAGAATTTGCACTCATAGAATGATCTGCGCATATATTCTATATGAGTATGTAACATATACTGACTAAAATGTAGACAGTGTATATGTTCTGCACTGATAGAAATGTTTGTTTATGGTACTAATATTTGAAATTCATAATAGTGTAAGGAATGTGAACTCATAAAATATGCATATTAATGTTTGTATTTCAGCTTTCGTCGAGTATTCTTGATAAGATTACTGAAATATAGCATAAAGCTTTTGCAACATCGGCGAGAGGAAGGAGGATTCCCAAAGGTAGAAGAGATGGATGTTGCTCAAGAGGAATGAGGGGTCCCGGAGTTGCTACAACAAATGGATGGTGTTGAACAAGAATGATTTCAATATGTGCCACGACCAAGAGAAATGAATAGTTATAAAGAAGAACTATATGAAAAATTGAGGCTAACCATATATTATAACTGGATGGCGATGGAGAGCATAAAGGAAAATGGTGATTCAGTGGATCCAAAGATGGAGAATTTGATGAATGAAATATATTATAAAGCATACCCAGAGAGGAAGCCTTACGGTAATACAAAAACATCTCCAGGGAACGACTGACTCTGGATCTGGCTCCGATAATGACTCTGATGGAGAAAAACCACATTTAGAGAAGAAATCTGATGAAGAAGGGACATAGAGCACAAGTATGTGAAATGACGAGTGTACCCAAGTACACCACAATCTTTTCGATATCAACCTATAACTCCTATACCTTGTATGATCATCTATATATGGACAAAATCGAGACAATACAACAACAAGGTAATCACTTGATAATAGTTATGGTACAAGAAAAATATACTATATGATCAATATCAAGTGCCTTGAATTAACGTACAATGTTATTTACTTTATTATAACAAAACAATTATAATGCGGAAGTAAAGTAAATGACACAGCAAGATTTTGTGAACGAGGAAACCGCAAATTCAAAAAAAACCCGGACCTAGTCCAATTTTGAATATTATCAGAATTAAGACGTTATACGAAGAACAAAGCCGACTTCATATAGTTGAGACCAAGTAATCTACCCCTAGTTACTTAGTTCCCTAAGTATTCCTGCGCTTACAACCGTCTGGCCAATGCACGTGAATCCCAAGATAAAAATTACTATCTTGAGTTGTTTTACCGATGTAAAGTCTTTAGCACTCAATTCATTTTGATCGCCTTCCAAACTATAAAGGAACAAAGCTGTTTGATAACCATTTTATTAATCTTTGAATAAAGATATGTTGAGTTTTGACAAAGGCTCTTCTGTTTAACTAGTAAACTCCTTTGTCGGGTTTAAATCAATCAAGATCTGAAATAACCAGATTTAGATTCACAAGCTATCATATTCGGATACTGAAGAATACCACCAAATGATAGTTGTTGATCTACACGACTACTTAATCAAATCTATTAAAGATAAATATGATCTTAGTCGGATCCCATCCGATCAAGGTGTGTGCACAAATATCATAAGATGCGAGACCAATCAGAAAAATCTTCTTGTCTTCAAATTTTTAATTGTACATGCACAGAAAACTTGATTCCACTTATGATTGATCACATACAGAACAAAATCTGTTAACAATGGATGATCACAAGTTATCTTCAAATCTAAAAATAGTTCTAAAGATCATGTCAATCCTTTAATCTAGTTTGAGTGACCTTATGTCAGAAGAGAAGGTTCTCAATCAAAGGTTCAATAACCGTTAGTCAATCAAATCAATAACTGAAAACTAAAATAATAATGTAATTATCTAGTTTCCCACCGACGGTACTTTCTAGAGCTTTTTGATCCCACATGAGTCTTTAAACGAGCGGACGTAAGAGATTTCGCCTAACTAGGATACTTTCCTTTCCGGAATAGTTTATAAGAAACAACAAAAAGACGAAGTTTACATGGCTAAGGATAGTTTGTAAGAAGAACAAACTTCATTATTTATAAACCAAGGATGTTTGGACAACAAAGAAATTCTAAAACCCAAAAGATTCTCAAGATATGCAATGAAGTACCTAATTTTGGTTTTCATATTTCCAATTAATATCCAACCTGTAATTCTGAAATCTCTCTTAGAAAATATCTAATATTATCTTAGCACTTAACTAATATAGTTTTTCTAGAGATATGTTTTAATTGCTAGAAAACAAAAACAAATAATTCGAAAATCTTAATTAAAGCATTCTTCAGTAGTTCGGTTTGGGATCACCTTGAGTATCAAGGTGTTAGAGCACTTCTCGGTCGAACCCGCAAGCGTTGCTATCTCAAGCTTGTTTGTCAATGTTAGTGATCAAAACTATAAGTCTTGATTTCTAGTCTACTTAAAGTAATGTCTCGGACTAGGATAGATTGTGTAGTTGAGCTTTAGACTTCACGGCGTTCATCATTGAAGACGAAGAACTACTAAGGAGAGCTTGTGGAACTTCATCAACAAAAGGTATGTGGAGACTGAAACTCATCTATCACTTGGAAAGACTATTTCTCCTCTATCTCCTATATTGAGACAAAAGTCGTATTACGATAGTTTTCGACTATACACATTTGAGATTTCGAGCTGAGTTTAACTCGCTTACATATTTCTCGAAATATGTGTTGGTAAGCTTTCGCTTCAACCAAGTTCATCTTATATTCTTGACAAAAGTCAAAAGATGATCATGTGAAAATTGCCGAGTGACATCTTATATGGTTTGTGTGATACAATCATTTGGTGTAGACTTGGAATGTTTCGTTATGATTATTTCAATAACTTGAAAATTGCTTTGATGCTAATAGTATATGAAAATGGCTATTGTCATCCTCTAAGAAAGTTTCAATGATTGAAATAGAGTTTAGAACAATTGGATTTGCACATAGTATGCGTACTTGCATATATGTAATCCATGTCCGGGAACCATAGTATGCATACCCGTATGCGTACCTGTTGGTTTGTGAAAGTCCGGGTACCTAAGTACACATACCAGTACGCGTACTTGCGTAAGGTATAGGTCCGGGAATTTTTGCTGAAGTTTGGAAATGTTAATGTATGCATACCCGTACGCATACTGGCAAACCCAAACCCCGTCCGGTCACTAAGGTATGCGTACCCGTTTGCATACCTAAGTGAATCATGTTCTAAAATCGGTTGGCTCATGAACTAATACATTTATATAATAAGGAATGCAATCTTTGCAAACAGTGGCTATAATGTTCATGAATTGATTCGAGTGAATCAAACCGATTTTGCTTCAATTGTGTTCTTGTATACTTCTATGAGAATATAGCAATTGAACAACTCTAATAACTAGTTTCATTTGAGTCATTTGAACTAGTTGTGGTTAAGATGAATAAGGTTGATAAGAAGGTATTCATATAGCTAACTTTGGTTAACTACTGTTGAGTCAACATAGTGTACACGTTTAGGTACGGTTACATAAACCTAAATGAGGGTACATTTCATTTTTGTATAACAAGCTAAGTTCGATCTAACGGTTGAAAGATATTAGCTTGAGTTGAATCAGGTTTTCATCTAACGGTGAATATTGAATGCTTTGTTACCAAGGTAACTTAGATTACAAACCCTGATTTGAAAACTATATAAAGGAGAACTCTAGAAACTGGGAAATCTAATCCCCACACCTCATGTGTGTTACTAGTTGCGACTAGATTCGATTCTCCTTTAACCTTAGTTTTTTCACGAATCCATGTAGGTTAAACGACTTAAAGACTTCATTGGTTTTGTGAAGCCATACCCAACTATTTTCTCTGTAGTTGCGTGTTCTGATCTTGCCCTGTTCTATCGTATTGAGTACTATCTTCTCTAAGATTTGCTCGAGATTGATTCTCCGATAGGCAAGATAAAAGTAGTCACAAACATCTTTGTCTCATCGTTTGTGATTCCACAATATCTTGTTTCGCTACCATACGATTAAGATTATTGTGAGGTGATTGATAATACTAGGTTGTTCTTTGGGAATAATTCCGGTTTATCAACTGGTTCCTGTGCACCTTGATTTATCAAAAGATAGAACAAAACTCGTAGGTATTTCTATGGGAGACATATTTATCTATTCCAATAGACTTTTCTGTGTGAGACAGATTTTTTTATCAAGTATTCGACTTTGGGTCGTAGCAACTCTTAGTTATGGGTGAGATCAGCTAAGGGAATCAAGTGCGTAGTATCCTGCTGGGATCAGAGACGTAAGGAGCGCAACTGTACCTTGAATCAGTGTGAGATTGATTAGGGTTCAACTACAGTCTAGTCCGAAGTTCATTGGTAGTAGGATAGTGTCTGTAGCGGCTTAATACAGTGTGTTGTTCAAAACTGGACTAGGTCCCGAGGTTTTTCTGCATTTGCGGTTTCCTCGTTAACAAAACTTATGGTGTCTGTGTGATTTCTTTTCCGCATTATATTTTTTTATATAATTGAAATATCACAGGTTGTGCGTTGAATCGATCAATTGGGAAATCCAACCTTTGGTTGTTGATTGAAATTGATTGATCCTTGAACATTGGTCTTTGGTACTGTTCAAGTTATTTTTCTTATATTCAATCGGGCTCGCAAATTCTTATTTGCTGATTGGGGATTGAATTAAGAGATAGAGATATAAAACTCTTTGATATACTTTTCTCTGGATTTTGTCTAACTGTCTAGTTGATTCTCTTGATAGTATATTGGAGTTTGTCTATTCAGATTGCCGAACGAAATATTGGGTGTGGTTGTTGTACCCCCGCTTTTTTAGTTGGTATCAGAGCAGGCAAACACGTTTAAGACCTTATAAGTCTGTGTTTGTAACGATCTGAATATGGACAGTGATGTCTCTGATAAACGCATTACCAGAAACAAAAGGTCTGTTTCTATGAAATCTATTAAAGAGAAAGATTTGTCAATCTTGAATATAGACGAACCTAGTGTTCCAACGAAACAGGCTTCTATTGATAATTGTTACCCGGATTACCTTACTGACGAGTCTGACTCTGAAGTTGAAAGGGAAGCAGCCAAAAAGAGTGCAATAATTCTAAAACTTGTTAGAATCCAGGCTAATGATGTCAACCGGTTGAAACACAAAGTCAATACCCTTGTTGGTATGGTAAATGAGCGTGAGTTCCCTTCTAAAGGTTCTTCAAGAGGATAAATCCTCAGTCTGTTCTTCACGAACTTTTCTTGAGGAAAAACTCAAAAAAGATGTTTTGGAAATTGAACTTCTTTTGAGTAAACTCTCTATTCAAGAATATTTCAAAGAGTCCACTGTACCAATTGCTTCCGATTTAACTATAAAAAATTCAGTTCCATAAGCAAAATTGAAATCCCTTCCTGTTGAAAATGATGTGCTAATATCCACATCACATGGAAGGAAGACATCTCCCAACGATGGTGTCAAGACTGTTCTGTCTAATCACTCAGGTGATCAGAAAGTGTGTCTCTTTTGTGATTCAAAAGGACATGTTGAACAAAAGAGGAAATCTAGGTTGAATGACAAGTCTATTGTTCGTCTTCAACACACCTTAAATTTAATTCTCAAAGGTGTAACTGAATTCGTATGTCTAGACCAATTGGTTTTAGTACTCACCCTGTGTACCCTACCAGGAAAGTCAGTTTGATATGTTCCTCAAATGTTCAAATGCGAAACAGTCTTCCTAAACCATTTCGTCCAAGAAGAACTCATGGATATTCTTTAATCAAAAAGGGAGATAAAGTTGTTCTTGATGTGAAAAAGGTACCAGAAGAATGAGGCAAAAAGGAAGAGCTGCAAGACAACCTAAAAATGATAATTGAAGGGTATAAGGAAATTATTAACAGGCTGTCAACTCCCTCTGGTCAAAATTCTTCAGGTAAGAATACATACTATGCGTCGTATCTTGATGATAGTAAATTTTATGATAACTTTTCTCATCATAACGGTTTTCCTCCAAAAATCAGGAGAAAGAGGTTTAACCGAAAACAACATTCATTTGATGAGCTCAGGGCTCATACTTGTGCTAATTGATCACAGGATTGAAATCTCACTCACAAAAATCCTGGTTGGGTGAGATATGGTCAGGTATACTTGATGGAAAAGTGTTTCCTGATTCTCTGGCTATTTTCTTATCGTTCCTAGCCGGATTATTTTTTACAAACATATTTGCATAAGTATTTGTATTTTGTTTTGATGAATCTTTTGATTTCTTCTTATGTTTGTATGTTAAATTGCTACTCTTATGCTCTAAATATTTTTCTATGATGAGAATGTAAAATTTATTGAGCTAAAATTTGTGAAATTTATCACGTAGCAAAATATTGTTGAACAAACATCTTTCATGTTATCTTTGTTCACTCTTAGGTATTTTCTGGCCATGGGTCAAGTTTGTTTTCGTACGGGTACCCATGTTACTTGTCACGGACTAACTTTGGAAACCCTAAAATCTGGATTTCTTGAGAAACTATTTAAATATCAAAACCCGTTAATTGAGTTCGCATACTCTAGGTTTTGTTTATCTAGAATGGCTCCTCCTCCATGTTCTTGGGATTTGTCAGAAGATTTTTTTAAAAAAACTATTTACTTCGAGTTTAAAGTAAAGAAAAAAAGAACCATTGTTAAAGCTGAGAATCTTCATCCTGGTGCATCATGCTTTTATGCATATTCTCATTAAGATCGAGAGAATGCCGAGATGGTCTCTGCTGAAGTGGTTCATGGTTTTCTAAATGATCTCGGGAGAGTAAAACTGAAGCTTGAAACTCTATGAAGGATCTTGATGTGTTACAAACTGAGTTGAAAAAGGTTAATTCTGACCTTGTTCTCATGAAATCACATGTTAAGGATCTTCTCAAAGAGGATATCTTCTCTAAAGAAGTTGTTGATGCTGTCAGTCACAAGCTTGAAGGTCTTGAAACCCATGAAGTTACTGAACACAACCTCTGATTTTATCGTGTATGTGGTTGTGTTGGTCTTACTTTGGTTTTGTTTTTGATTTTTGTCTAGGAAACTTCTTATGAGAATTTATTCTTGTGTTTTTAAGAAGGATAACTAGGGTTTGGAATAGCCATTATTGTGAGTACACATAGCTATTACCAACGATTTTCATCTTGCAATGTTTTTTAGATTTATTTATTTAAATTCTAAAGTTTATTTGGAATGATTTTTGCAGTATTAATCTTTATGATTTTATATATTGCAAATTGTTATGGGATATGTTGTTTACGTCCGTGAACCTTGACTGTCCCATATTTTTTCAAAATTTAACACTATTATATGTCGGTATGAAAGTATTGATAAAAGATAGTGTGAACTTTTGACTACAAAAGTTAAGCCTTTTATGTCATTATGCAAATATTGATGGAAGAAAGGATGAACTTTTGTTCTCAAAGATTAAGTCTATTATATGATATTGTGCAAATAGTGATGAAAAATAAAATGAATCTTTGATTATTCCGCAGTATTGGTCTTTCCCTGATCCACATATTTGTGTATGTACTTTCTTGCTCCATAAGTTCTCTTATGTTGAGCATGACTAATTGAATTGATCATTTTCCTTGTGGTTAATTCAATTGAGATTTTTGGATACAAATTCATGTTTCATGTGATTTGTTAATGTCCAAAGAAATCCTTCTTTTCTTCTAAAAGTAAGGTTGCTCTTGTTGTTCTTTCGGGAATGACATTTATGGGGGAGGGTTCTTTTTGAACTTGTGCTTAATTGCCAAATCTTTATGGGGAGTGCGGCTGTGGAATATTGTAGGAGTTTTCTTGTATCTTTATAAACTCCTTGATGAATGCATTTACCTTCGGCTATATGATTGCATCTAAACAAGTTGGTATGTTATTCTCTCTTGGTCATGAAGTATCTCTATGGAAATTTCATTAGGATCCCACTAGTTTTCATACCTTTTCCAATTTTTATTAACAAAAAGGGGGAGAATTAATGTGTAGTTCACACTACAAATACATATGGTTTACGTATCATTATTTAAGGGGGAGTGGTTTTCATATTGAGATGAAATATTGACTAAGAGGGAGTGATACATATCACCATAGTATTGTTGTCAAAGTTGTGATGCAATTGGACTTTGATACTGTATAATGATACTATGACACTGTATAACAATGATTGAGAGCAATTGTTTTCTCATTGTTATTGTTACGGATCTTCAACAACTATGATGCTGAATTGAACATCTATGGAATCATGGGAGTACTTGGAAGTGACGAAGATTTCAAGTAAAGTTGAAGAACCAAGGAGATAAAGCATTTGGATGAGAAGCTACAAAGTCTGATTTATTTTGTAATCCATATGTATTGATAGTTTTGTCACTAAAATTGACAAAGGGGGAGATTGTTAGAGCACTGCTCTGTCGAACTCGCAAGCGTTGCTATTTCGAGCTTGTTTGTCAATGTTAGTGATCAAAACTATAAGTCTTGATTTCTAGTCTACTTAAAGTAATGTCTCGGACTAGGATAGATTGTATAGTTGAGCTTTAGACTTTACGACGTTCATCATTGAAGACGAAGAACTACTAAGGATAGCTTGTAGAACTTCATCAACAAAAGGTATGTAGAGATTGAAACTCATCTATCACTTGGAAAGTATATTTCTACTCTATCTCCTATATTGAGACAAAAGTCGTATTACGATAGTTTTCAACTATACGCCTTTGAGATTTTGAGCTGAGTTTAACTCGCTTACATATTTCTCAAAATATGTGTTGGTAAGCTTTCGCTTCAACCAAGTTCATCTTATATTCTTCACGAAAGTCAAAAGATGATCATGTGAAAATTGCCGAGTAATATCTTATATGGTTTGTGTGATACAATCATTTGGTGTAGACTTGGAATGTTTCGTTATGATTATTTCAATAACTTGAAAATTGTTTTGATGCTAATAGTATATGAAAATGGCTATTGTCATCCTCTAAGAAAGTTTCAATGATTGAAATAGAGTTTAGAACAATTGGATTTGCACATAGTATGCGTACTTGCATATATGTAATCCATGTCCGGGAACCATAGTATGCATACCCGTATGCGTACCTGTTGGTTTGTGAAAGTCCGGGTACCTAAGTATACATACCGGTACGCGTACTTGTGTAAGGTATAGGTCCGGGAATTTCTGCTGAAGTTTGGAAATGTTAATGTATGCGTACCCGTTTGCATACTGGCGAACGCAAACCCAGTCCGGTCACTAAGGTATGCATACCCGTTTGCATACCTAAGTGAATCATGTTCTAAAATCGGTTGGCTCATAAACTAATACATTTATAGAATAAGGAATGCAATCTTTGTAAACCGTAGCTATAATGTTCATAAATTGATTCGAGTGAATCAAACCGATTTTGCTTCAATTGTGTTCTTGTATACTTCTATGAGAATATAGCAATTGAACAACTCTAATAACTAGTTTCATTTGAGTCATTTGAACTAGTTGTGGTTAAGATGAAAAAGGTTGATATGAAGGTGTTCATATATCTAACTTTAATTAACTACTGTTGAGCCAACATAGTGTACACGTTTAGGTACGGTTACATAAACTTAAATGTGGGTACATTTCATTTGTGTATAACAAGCTAAGTTCGATCTAACGGTTGAAAGATATTAGCTTGAGTTGAATCAGGTTTTCATCTAACATTGAATAATTAATGCTTTGTTACCAAGGTAACTTATATTGCAAACCCTGATTTGAAAACTATATAAAGGAGAACTCTAGCAACTGGGAAATCTAATCCCCACACCTCATGTGTGTTACTAGTTGCGACTAGAGTCGATTCTCCTTTAACCTTAGGTTTTTCACGAAACCCTGTAGGTTAAGAACTTAAAGACTTCATTAAGATTGTGATGCCATACCCAACTATTTTCTCTGTAGTTGCGTGTTCTGATCTTGCCCTGTTCTATCATATTGAGAACTCTAACAACTGGGAAATCTAATCCCCACACCTCATGTGTGTTACTAGTTTCGACTAGAGTCGATTCTCCTTTAACCTTAGGTTTTTCACGAAACCCTGTAGGTTAAGGACTTAAAGACTTTATTGGGATTGTGAAGCCAGACCCAACTATTTTCTCTGTAGTTGCGTGTTCTGATCTTGCCTTGTTCTATCATATTGAGTATTATCTTCTCTAAGATTTGCTCGAGATTGATTCTCCGATAGGCAAGATAAAAGTAGTCACAAACATCTTCGTATCATCGTTTTTTATTCCACAATATCTTGTTTCGCTACCATACGATTAAGGTTATTGTGAGGTGATTGATAATACTAGGCTGTTCTTCGGGAATATAAGTCCGGTTTATCAATTGGTTCCTGTGCACCTTGATTTATCAAAAGATAGAACAAAACTCGTAGGTATTTCTGTGGGAGACAGATTTATCTATTCCAATAGACTTTTCTGTGTGAGACAGATTTGTTTATCAAGTCTTCGACTTTGGGTCGTAGCAACTCTTAGTTGTGGGTGAGATCAGCTAAGGGAATCAAGTGTGTAGTATCCTGCTGGGATCAGAGACGTAAGGAGCACAACTGTACCTTGAATAAGTGTGAGATTGATTAGGGTTCAACTACAGTCCAATCCTAAGTTCATTGGTAGTTGGCTAGTGTCTGTAGTGGCTTAATACAGTGTGGTGTTCAAAACTGGACTAGGTCCCGGGGTTTTTCTGCATTTGCGGTTTCCTCGTTAACAAAACTTCTGGTGTCTGTGTTATTTCTTTTCCACATTATATTTTGTTATATAATTGAAAAATCACAGGTTGTGCGTTGAATCGATCAATTAGGAAATCCAACCTTTGGTTGTTGATTGAAATTGATTGATCCTTGAACATTGGTCTTTGGTACCGTTCAAGTTATTTCTCTTATATTCAATCGGGCTCGCAAATTCTTATTTGCTGATTGAGGATTGAATTAAGAGATAGTGATATAAAACTCTTTGATATACTTTTCTCTAGATTGAGTCTAACTATCTAGTTGATTCTCTTGAGAGTATATTGGAGTTTGTCTATTCAGATTGCCAAACGAAATATTGGGTGTGGTTGTTGTACCCCCGCCTTTTCACAAGGAATATTTTTGAACAATCAATGATAAGAATTATGCACATGTTCAAATTATGTCGACATCTAGAACTTTCATATATAGAAAACTATAATTCCAAACTCACACAAACCCTAGAATATATGTGAATATCGGAAATCGGTTTTTGCTCTTGGGACCGGTTCTACCATGACTCCTAACATAGACTAGGATCGGTTCTACCATGACTCCCAATATAGGTAGGGATTGGTTCTACCTTGACTCCCAACAAAAGCTAGGATCTATTTTACCATAACTCCCAATATATGTAGGGATCGGTTCTACGTTGACTCCCAACAAAAGCTAGGATCGGTTCTACCATGTATCCTGAGATAGGTAGGGATCGGTTCTACCTTGAATCTCAACATAAAATGAGATCGGTTCTACGTTGACTCTAGTAATTTTAATCAAGCGACTCTAATTGAGTTTTGATACTAAAATATGACAACCAAACTTGACATACCTTGGTGGGTTCAATCGAGCAATGCTCTAACAATATGGAAGAGACTGCTACTCTGGGTACTGATTCAAACCGAAGCTCCAAGTGCAAGTACTCCAAAAGACCAAGATACAACTTCGAGCAATGCTCTAAAAATATGGAAGAGACTGCTACTTTGGGTACTGATTCAACCGAAGTTCCATGTGCAAGTACTCCGAAAGACCAATATACAACTCCTGAAGAAGAAGAAAAAGTTGCGCCATCAAATGATAAAGAAGGACATGGAGCGCAAATATGGAAGAGACTGCTACTCTAGGTACTGACTCAACCGAAGTTCCAAGTGCAAGTACTCCAAAATACGAACATACAACTCCCGAATGTGAAGAAAAAGTTACGCCATCAAATGATGTTGTTGAGCCTTCACAATACGGAATGTGGGCTTTAAGTGACTTGAACAAAAATGTGAAAGAGCTGCAAGTTGAGAAGGGCTTACAAAATCCAACACCAGTAATCTAATACTCCTCTCGGCTACATTGTTTTAAAAAAAATTATGCTAATATATATATATCAGTATGTCTAACCTGCACTGTTGCTAAAAATCAGTATTTTTGTTAATGCTTAGCCAGCGCTGAGAGTAATCCAACAAGAAGCAGCTACATCAGTGATGGGTGAAATAAATAGCGTAATCAATAATCTCCGAGACAACCAGGTATCTTGCTCTATCACCTTCACTGTTTTGATTTTTACTTAATAAACATTTAACTTCTATAGGGTCCTGTTATTGAAAGAGTGGTGCCAAGAATGCAGTTTGTTCCTTTGGTTTGTGAGGTTCTGAAGGTGAAAGAAGCGAAAACATTATCAGCGGAAGATCTTCTTCAATTTGTCATCACTAGAAGATACATGTACGAATCGGAGTTCAAAAAGATGTTCCAAGAAGATGATGAAGATGCAGTTGATTTGAATGCGGATGTTGAGATACCAACTTAAGATATACTATATGAAAGATATTTTCAAGAAAATTCAGAGAGTGGTAGTCTGGAAAGCCTCACTCAATTGGATTCGACGCAAATTGTTGAGAAATGCTTTGGAAAAGATTTGCTACATCTACCAGAATCAGTGATTGATAAGGTATATATATTCTGCACTGTCAATTCCTTTTTAAAACATGTGTGATATTTCCAAACACGTGTATGGTGCAATTCAAATGAAATGCAGGAACCCCAAATAGTGAAACAACAAATGGTTGAAAATCCTAAAGAAGAAAAAGCAACGTTGGGTCTTGCATGTGCTAAGAGGTTGCGCAGACTATACACGAAGAAAAAAAAACAATTACACATGCTGGAAAAGAAGGTTCAAAGCCTGCACCACATGATGATCTTTTTGACGGACCGACGTTCACATTGTTAACACCAGAAGAAACTGCAAATGAGGTTGTGCAACCAGTAAAGGAATACATACACAAGTTTCTTTAGTGTATATCTTATGTACTTCTTATTCATCCTTAAAAAAAATTATTTTTTTCGCTAAACGCAGGCTTCAATGAAGATAAAATTGTCTCTGAAAAAAAATGAAGTTCAAAAACCGGAAGCTGAAGTTAAGCAACCGGTGGTTTTTCCGCCAATCTCTAAGATAGAGAGGAAGATGAAGAAAAGAGCGGACAAACCCGCTATCCCCGATTTTGTAAGTTACTACTTTTGGTATTTACGTATTATATGCAATCTGCACTTCAGTTAAAAAATGAAACTTTTTACTTGTTTTCTTAAAATGCAGGTGCCCCCAGAACAAAAGTCTCGCGTACAGAAGGCTTCAAGGGAGTTAAATGAGAGGCACGAGGAAAATTAAAAGAGGATTGAGAGAATGGCACCAATTGTCACATCACAAGTCCTTCAACGAAATGCTAAGGTAAAAGACTGAGTATCATTCTTTTTGTTTTTAATTTTGTTGTGCTTCTAATCGTAAGAATTTTGACATACATATAGCCTACACTGGATAAGCTATACTGTCAAAATTCAAAAACGTTAGTACTGACAATATGATAATGAGGGGGCGCTGCCCCCTCGACCCCCGTAAAAGAAAACACATAAAATATCTAGTACCAACTCTTTATGAATATATTGAAATCTTGTATCATCTTATTGATGCAGATGTAGATATGAATATCTTAATAAGTCATTAACATATGTTCTGCTTTCATTTTTCTTTAACCATCCTGATAATTATTCTTACAGCTTTAAATATACTTGTGCAAGTAGAACTAGGTTGATGGAATGTAATTCCCTCTTGCTTTTAGAGTGAAGTTATGCTTCTTCAGGTTTTGGTTTCCATGTAATACACATAGGAACAATAGGTTACAATGTAATTATTATACTAATTTTCTGACTTGGTTGGTATGCAACAAAGTTTTGAGGAACGCAAAACTTGGTTGTAATTGTTATACAATTTATGCATTGAGGATCTCTTCCAGCTGAAAAGAAAACTCTCAGCAACCTTATCTGGCTCACTTGATTGCAACGATGAGCACTACGTTTAGAAAGTAAAGTTTAAGAACAATTGTTTATGTTAGGTATTTGAGCTTATTAGACTATACCCAAGAAGCCTAAGCAATTGGAGAAAAAAAAACTATATTATTTTTTTCACGCTTCATTATCTATATATTATTTTTTTCACGCTTCATTATCGGTATATTATTTTTTTCATGCTTAACACTGTATGAGATTGTGACTGAGTTCTAGATATATTTTCTAATACTATGGGTAACCCATGAAAACCCCGTTCCCTACGGTATTTCCCATACCCGTCCCGCACAAATTTTTATGGGCAATGGGTAAAGGATGAGTTTTATTTTCTAAACTGGGAGGGATGGGATTCAAGATGCTCATCCCATTTCCATCACTACCTCAAAGTTTGTTTAACTTTTTAAAGAGGGTAAAAAAAAAAAGGAATGAAATAACAATGTTTGAAAAGCTAAGAATTAGAAAAATCTTCAAAGTGTAGACAAGATTTTTATCAGATGGACTTTTCCTAAAAATATTATCATAAATTTAACACTAATGATGAAGCCTCTAGCAGGTTTGGTTTTGCAGGCATGGTATGTGTCATTAAAAACGATGATGCAGGTTGGGTTTGTTAACTGCTTGTGTATTCCAATAGAAACAATCCGATAGAGCTTTAGGCTATTAGAGAAGGTCTTCAAATGGCTAGAGATCTCAAGATACGGAGAGCCGAAATGGAAGTGACTCAATGCATGTCATCCAGTGTTGCAAAGAAAAAAATCAATCCTTGTTAGTATCTAACAAATACAATGAAAGATATAAACTCTTTTTTGATCATTTTTAAGATATGTAGTTCAGTAACTGGTTTAGAGAAGCAAATTATGTGGTTGCCTTTTTTTTTCTTTTTTTTTTTCTTTTTTTTTGCTAAAGTTGTTGTTATTGTTATTACTCCTTATAACTTTAAAAGTAGCTATAAGAGTTTACTTAATGATGGATTACCCCAGACCTTATTATTGATAATAGATCGTCAATTTATCAAAAGAAGAAAAAAACTTAAACTTCGGTACTCCGGTATATGTTCTTTCTATAGTGAAAATAAAAATTTAATGCTCTTGTTTATGCTCCTTGTGTAGAGAATTTAAAATTTGGTATTCTCACGCATGGCCACAAAAGTTTTGTCAATATAAAAAATCTATTCGTTATAGATGCAGTTACTTTCTCAATATTTAATTAGTATGGTAGTCCTTGAACGAGTCAACATGCGTCCATTGAAGGTCTTGTGTATATATGTAAATAAAACTCAAATTTAAATGGGTTTTCGTGTTTTGCACATAACTTATTTGTTGTGTATCCGAATTGAGCGATTCTTAGCTCGTTTACATCGTCTTTTAATTCTCTATCAGATGTAGGTGTGTAATCGTGGTTATTTTTTTCTCTCCATGTGAACCGACCAAGCTTTTTTCTATACCTTTATGTATTTTTGTCGCGTATTTTTTCATTCCACTAGATCTTGGTTCCTTGTTGTTTGTACCAAAAATAACTTCCGGCACAAAATATGATTGATTTGATGACGGTGATGTGAAATATGGTTAGAAAAAGAATTGAAGATAAATAAAATGATACAAGAATTAACGTGGTTCAGAAAGTTATGCCTACATCCACGGACGAATCCCCAAGGAGATAGGTATTTTATTGTTATAAGCATTACAATATTTTTTTCTTCATTTAGAAAGCATAGAAAAACTACACCTAGAGTTTAGACCTATATATGTAGTCTATGTTAGACCCTAATTCTTAAGGCTGCACATGGGCCGGTACGGTCCGAGTTTCTTAGGAACCCGGTACCTGTACCTGCTACTGATCGGTTCTCATTTTGAATACCTGTACCTATACCGGTACTTGTACCTGTACCGGGGATACAGGTTCGGTTCTAACCGGTACCGGTGTTTTACTTGTGATTTTGATACATAAGAAAATGATAGAAATTATGAACAAAAAAAAGTATGCACAAGATGAATCATTATCCATTTGTCAGAGGTGATTCCCAAACATCTCTGATGAACTGGAACTGGAACTTGTCATACCGGATATGAAAGAAATGAAACTAGATGAAAAAAAAAAAAAAAAAACAGGAACAACAACAGCAAAAACCCAGAGAAGGAGATCAAATTTGAGAACAGATCCAACAATCAGATGACCAGAGAAACAATGGGTCCAACAATTGACTTAGAAAAACCCTACATACAGTTCAAATTCTTCCTCTTGATACAACACCCACCAAAACCTTGTAAATTTCATCATTCAAATCCCTTGAATCATCCTCTTCCACACTTGTTGAGCTTCAAATCTTCAAACCCTAACTTCAATTATTGTTCACCAATTCCTCCATCTGATTCCTCCATTTAAACCCTGTGAAACCTAATCTCATCAATACTGTGTTCATCAAACAAACTAAACTAAAATAGAATAAATTAACTAACCTAATCGAATGAAATCGTTTTAACAAAACTGATTGAACAATCAATTAAAGAAACTAATTGGAACAAACATGAAATTTCAAGATCTATGAATCTGAAATCAATGAAAACAATTTCAATTCAATTAATGAAAACAAGAACCAGAGAAAGAAGAAGAGAGATTAGTAAGAAGAAGAAGAAGAAAAAGAAAACTAGAGTCGTCTGTGACTCTGTGAGAGAGAGAGACTAAGACGAGAGAGTAAATAAGTTAAGTATATAAAAAATTCATCAACGGTTGAGATGAGTCTAAACAATCGATAAAATCTAACGGGTATTTCAGTCCGGGATAAGCCGAGAATAAGGTTGGAATCGATACTTGTACCCCTATGCAACCGGTTCTTAATTTTATTCCCGTTCCTTGTACCCCCTTCTCCGGTTCCGGTCCAGTTCCATCCCGGGTTTTCCGGTTCTAGTCCGGCGCTCCGGTTCCAGGCCGGTTCTTGTGCAGCCTTACTAATTCTAAGATAAACTTCATATGTAAGTAATTTGGGCAGTCAGACATTTGGAAACTTCTACAACCTTCTTTTGAGTTACCGGAAGTGAAGACGGGCTAGGCGGGCTTGACTTGCGGGCTTTGCAACTGTTTTATAAAGGGTACAAACATCGCCCCCTCTTAAACTCTCTAACTTGTTGTGGGGTTAGGAAGTTTGTTTTCCTTTTGCATCGACCGCCAATGACGTAACTCTCCCCAAAACGTGGGTTATTGTTGTTGTAGTAAAACGTAGCTCACTCCATTGTTTGCAGATTGTAAAGACGCCCTCAATTATGGTAACCTGCAATGAGTTTGGTGACGTGCTATGCGATACTTATTGAAAATTAATGTACTTGTGATGCTCGAGAGCTAGTTGAGACTTGAATGAAATGCAGTGTGCTTGCGGCTATGGTAAGGCTTTATGGTCGCATCATAACAAGGCCTTAACGCTCGCTGCTAAGACATGATGGCATGTTGGTTGAGTTGAGTACGAGTATTTGAGCTAACATCAGGTGCTGGGACCGTGGTTGAGATGAGAATTTATGGTTACATAGATGTAAGTCTTTATACTCACATACAAAACGAGATTTTATGCTGTGATAAAATCAAATCTTAAGTGCACAGGTACAAGGTGAGGCTTTAGGTGCTTGCGGTCATGTAAGGAAAAATTATAAGGAGTTTGTCCAATGTCATATGCGAGTATTATGTAATTTGAAGTGTCACATATCTCGCCCCCAAGAAAATTTGCAGCATTAGTTGATTTCCAATATCATACATGAATTTTTGGGCACAGACCGTCAGCCACGGTTGAGACTCCAATTCTAATTAAATTGTGCAATAAAGTTCTGATGCTCTTTTAACCCAATAATGAAGTGAGAATAAGCTATGGGAAAAAACAAGATCTCAAATATACATATGATTCAATAAGCAGAATGGATAAAAATACATTCACTAATTTGTTAATGACACATGCGTTACAATAAGAGGCATCAATTTCACAATAAAAATTCAAATATGATTACATGTTCAGTCATATATTGGGGGTTTATGAGATTCACTACGTGTTTATAGAACATCCATTGTTGTGGCCGGACATAATTTACGAAACTCTGGTGGGAAGTCATCAATTTTGACCTTTCCAGCCATTCAGATTCTATAAGTAAACGGCCGTCAACCCAAAAAATATTAGGTATCATATATATTTATATACAAATACAAATGATCACATTAACATATCAGAGTAATAATTAGATGGAAGAAATGGAATAACAAACCGATATTGTTAGAGCACTGCTCGGTCGAACTCGCAAGCGTTGCTATTTCAAGCTTGTTTGTCAAGTTTAGTTGATCAAAACTATATACTTGATTTCTAGTCTACTTATAGCTATGTCCCGGATTAGGATAGAAGTGTGTAGTTGAGCTTTAGACTTCACGTCGTTCACCAATTGAAGAAGAAGATCTACTGAAGAGCTTGGAGGAACTTCATCAATAAAAGGTATGTGGAGACTAAAATTTATCTATCACTCAGAAGTCTATTCTATTCTATCTTCTAAAAGAGACTAATTCGTATAGCTATATAGACTTTTACATTATACACAATTGATATTTTGAGCTGAGTTTATCTCGTATATATATTTTTCGAAATACGTGTTGGAAGCTTTTAACTTTAGCTAAGTTCATCGAATACTTGACGAGTTTAGTTGGAGACAATTTATTTGTTAGAACTAAATGTTAAGTCAAAGATGATCATGTGAAAATTACCTTGAACATCTTACATGATTTGTGTGAGACAATCATTTGATGTCAACTTGGGAAGTATCGTATTGATTGATTAATCACTTGAAAAGTACTTGAAGCTAGTGGTATGTGTAAGATTTCCATTATTGTATTTCAAGGATGTTTCAATGATTAAATGAGAGTTTTAGAACGACTACTATGTCTGGATATAATGCAGGATGTATACTTTGTATACTGACTGTGGAAGTCTAGTTCAGGTCCGGAACTATTGTTTTTGTACCTTGTTTGCGAACGGCTAGACAAGGCCAAGTCCGGAACTGTTGTTCGCAAGCCAAAGTCCGGAACTGTTGTTCGCGTACTCACTTTGCGAACACAGTGGTCAAGTTCTAAATGGACAAGTATGGATTTTCATACTCATGAACTTAGGTTCATTTGCGAACTAAAGTCCCTAGAACTTTAATGATATAAGGTATGTGAACTAGTTTTACAAACAGTGGCATTATGTTCATGAATTTTTTATTGTATAAGTATTTTGTACAATTACAAACCAAACCGATTTTGTTTCAAATGGTTCATATATATTTCTATGAGGTGATGAACATTTGAACAACTCTCTTGAAACACATTTAGATTCATTTGATTATCTATCATGATTGATTGATCATCATATTTGTTCTAGAAGTGTAAGATTAATATGGTGAAGTGATAAGTGTTAATATGGCTAACTTCGATTAACTATTATTGAGCCAACAAGGTATACACGTTTGGGTACGGTTCATCCACATCTAAATATAGGTACGTTCATTTATGTGTATCAAGCTAACATTATCTAACGGTGGAGATTAATTTCTTAGTTTCTAAGCAAACTTAGCTTAAATCTTAAATCATGAGTTCATCTAACGGTGAATATCAATTGCTTTGCTACTAAGCTGTCTTAGTTTTGATTGTAAGCAACCCTGATTTGAAAGACTATATAAGGGAGAACTTTAGCATCAGGGAAACTAATCCCGACACTTCCGTGTTTCCTAGTTCCAAACTAGAGTCGATTCTCCTTTAACCTAGGTTTTCCAAAAACCATTATTAGGTTAACAACTTGAAGACTTCATTTGGGATTCGTGAAGCTAGATCCAACTATTTTCTCTGTAGTTGTGTATTCTGATTTTACTTTTTCTATCATATTGAGTTTTATCTTCTCTAAGATTTACTCGAGATTTATCTCTGATAGGTAAGATATAAAAAGTAATCACAATAGTTTTTTGTCTCAGACTCTTGTGATTCCGCAATAACTTTTTCTGTTAATAGGTTGGGTTATTGTGAGGTGACTGATATTTCTAGGCTGCTCTTCGGGAATATAAGTCCGGGGTATTAGTTGAGTTTCTTGTTCACCTTGATTTATATTAAGATAGAAACAAAACCAAGAATAAACATATATGTGGGAGACAGATATGTTTATAAGTCTTCGACTTTTGGTCGTAGCAACCCTTAGTTGTGGGTGAGATCATCTAAGGGAATCAAGTGCATAGAGTCCTGCTGGGATTCAAGAGGCGTAAGGAACGCGACTGTACCTTAATCGGTGTGAGACTTGGTGATAGACGCATTTATGTGTCTATTTTCATCTCTATTGTGTATATTGTTAGTACCCATTTTTGTACTCATTATGGTGTTTTATGTGTTTGTAGGTATTTTTGGGTAATAAACATTTTTGGAAAAATCGGATCGAAAAGTTGTCTAAAGGCACCCAAGGGACATTTGTTATTCGGACTCCAGCAGCGGATAAGGGGCATCCCCTTCTCCTTCACGTTCAAAAACAAAAAAAAGGCGGGAAAAAGATGTTTATCCCTGGCAGATTTTCAATCAGATTTTTGGAGTCATTTCAGAGAGACTAAAGGGATGGAATTGATTGGGATCATTCCTACGACCCATAGAAACGTGGTATGGTCTTTGGTTTCGACCAGAATTGGCTAGAATTCAAGTGTAGAGCAAAACATGAGTGATATTCCCGTAAGATATTTTCAGAAGTTTTGGTAATTTTGGGAAGTTTTCTTGTGGCTTCTGCGTGCCTAACTTATTCTGGGACGTGAAGGAATGTTCCTGGTGTGTGCAGCACGAGATTAGACGCGTAATTAATCAAAAAATGGAAATTATTCTTTTCCATGCATGGGAGTAAATGAGAATTATTTTGTGTAATTGACGCGTGATTTTTTGGCTTTTGGTGTATAAATAGAGTCACAAGGTTCCATAGAAGGGGGGTCGAGAGTTTGGGGTTGAGAGGAGAGCTCAGGAGGCGTGAATCAAGAGTTTTCAGAACTCTGTTGTTGTTGCTGCTGCTGCTCATGAAGAACAGGGAAACAACGATGGTTTCTTCAACTGGTTTGCAACATTTATCTTTGTTGTAACAGTTTCTTCAACTGTTTTGCAACATTTATCTACATTGTAACAGTTTCTTCAACCTCTTCTGCAACATTTATTTTCATATTTGTAACGATTATCTTCATCATAACAGTTGAGAGTTTAAACAGTCGGTCTGTAACGCACCTGTGCTGTTGCAGATTTCCTGTTTCATTATTTTCTCTTCTTGTAAACACTTTTTGAGCCATGAATACATATTTTGAGTGTGTTTTCGACATGATGAGTTAAACCCCAACACTGGGACGACGGAGGAGGCCGAACTTCATACATGGGTAAATTTATTTTATTTATTTTATGACTTTTGCACTAATATTAATTGAAATATGATTTTGATTAATTAGTTATTATTTTATTAGATGGGTCATGCTTGCTTAGATGTTTGATGTCCCATGCTTACGATTTATAACTAATGTTTTTAGAATCTACCTTGGCAAAAATAAGAGTCCATGTTTACATTTCTTGAGCTAAAATTGTTGAGAATAAATAATTGAACCTTATGTTATGAAAATTGGCCGAATCCTTAGTTCCAGTACCTCTTGCACCATTTGTAATATTATTGTATATTTTTATTAAATTTAAAAACTCGAATCTTCACAAGTCTCAATGAACCTTTTACTACAACAAACTTCAAAATCACATCAATTTTTGGCGCCGCCGACGCGGATTTGTTTTTAGATTTAGAGTTTTTAGATTTTTATTCTTTTGTTCTTTTTTACGTTTCTTGGGTATTTGTCTTTTTGTTGCAGGTTTTGAATCAAAGAGGAATTGGAGACGAAAGACCTTGGGGATTAAAAGCTAGACAAAGCGAAAAGAACGGCGAAAAGACGAAGATTTTTTATTTATTTTTATTTTTAATTAATTAGATTTTATTTAATTTTTATTTTTTAGATTTTATTTTTAGAAACTGTAAATAGGACTTTATTTTCGTATTTTATTTTTATTTTTGGAACATTAAACATTGGACTTTAATTATTTTTAAACCCTACGGAAGGGTTCATTTTTTTTATAAATATAAATTGTTTGCAGGGAAGGACGACGATTACGATATCGTCTCGGCCCCTCGGGTTCGTACATGACATAGGAGTCGTGGCTCGAGTCGACTACAACCGTTTCATCGCCCGTCTGGTATGGGAGGTAAGCTTCTAAACACCCGCGAATCCTCTGTCAGCGGGTTTACTGTCTTCCTTAAGGTGCATATATGTTGAGGTTTTGAATACGGACTTTAATTTCTTAGTAAAGGGAAAGGCCAGGCCATACAAGATAAGGGTTCGGATTTCATCACCGTTCTCTTCTTGCCCGCCTTAGGAACACATAACCTACGCGAACCCAAGCTTAAAATACTGATTAGAACGAGACCGATAGGGTAACGAGCTTGTGGGAAAGTCATTCAAAAAGAAGTATTGGGTATCTTATTAGCTTAACTCAAAAGTTCAGGAAGATTACTGTGAGTCGACTAGAGCCGCCCTAACGGGAAACGTTGCCAAAGAGGTGGGGGTATCAAAGCTCCTCTGAGCTTCCCCTACTTCTCTTCGACTCACTTTATTCGGATCGATCTAGAGAGGTTTGTTAAAATGATACCTAGCTGCCTTTTGGAGGAATAGAAGCTGGTCTAGAAATAATCTAAGGGAGCCATTATGCTTGTTGTTTGCTAGATTTTATAGGTTTGATTTTGTCGAGTCAGCCTTGCTTGTGATTGTGTAGAATTCCCTTGCAATTAAGAATGTCGAACTGGTATGATAGAAGCCAATATAATGAGTATCGACCTGAATTTGATTATGGACATCATCATTTTTATGACCATGGTGGGAATAGTAGTTGGGAACGCCAATCTTTTAAAGGTTATGGTTCATCCCATGGTGAGCCCGAGTACTATCCACACACGAATTGGTCTTACGGGATTAAATCTAATAATTTATCTTTACTAGAGTCGACATGTAAGTTAGCTGAGACAGCACGTAAGTTTGCAGAAATGAATAACTTAGTTATGGACGAGAGTGCAACGAGCGAACTTCCTTTACCTTCTTTCCTAGATTATGTCAGGAAATCATGTGATTCGGCCCAGAAGCTTTTGTTAGAGACCCAGAAAAGAACTTCTCTAAAAGATCTAATTATTCAAAATAGTATTTCCGATTCTACTCTTGATATCAATGGTGAATATTTGCCTAATTTAGAGGACGAGGTTAGAATAAAAGACACTAATTATTTAGATAAGGTTCAATCATCTTCGTACTATTATGATGATGAGGATAGTAATAATGAAGAATCTGAAATATGTAGGCATAGTGATCAGGAAACTATTAATCCAATTGAGCTTTGTAATGATTATATTATTTCTAGTTCAAATCCAAATAATTTTTATGATTATTCACCTATTCAAAAGGACGAGGATTTGATTAGTGATACCACCGTTTTAGACGATGTAGTTTTTCCTTTTGATTACGAAGCCTATAGTGGTTTAGAGGAACGAGTTTATTATGAAAATGCTGTTTTTGAGTCTAGCGACTTAGAAACAATAGTCTTAGACGAAGAAGATAGACCCGTAGAGATGAGTAAAGATGCACTACCTGATAATAACTTAGAAGAATCAATTGACCATTTCCAAGAATCTGATGATCTAGAAATTAGGGAGATTGTAACTAGTCTATCTAGAGACACTGAAAACTCTAAGTTTGGGGGTGATTATCACTTTCCTAGTGCCTTACCTTTAACTCTCAGAAAGTCCCATCACTTAGGACTTGATATCTGTGCCTCGACCATTTTACAAGATTACCTTCATACTCGTTTTCCCGAACCTAATGATGTCCAGGAAGAAGTTCAGTCATCAGAAACCCATCCTATGGTTGATGTGGTTTGCCCAGGCTATGATACCCAAATTGACTTTGTTTTCCCACCAAATAGTTTTCTTCCAACTGTGGGAACGTTTATATTTCAAATGTGTCACTTATCAAGTTCTGAGACTAAGCCTAAGTACTTTAGGTTAATAGAATCGACACATTTACTTAAGAATGACCACTACTTTCATTGTGGTCAATTATGTAAGTCAAATCTGATTGACTTAGAGGATCCTCAGTTATTTAGGTTATTATTGTGTGCTTCTAAGTTCCTATTTGAGTTTTTCCAGACTTTAGGACCTAATGATTCAGATCCCACCTATGAGGAAATGCATCCAATGAAAATAATTTATCCAGACCCTTTCATAGAACCTGAACCTGAACCACAGTTAGTGATAGTTATCAGGAAACTAGGTAAGGTCATGCGATACTTGTTCACTTTCTTGGCTTATTGTTGTTTCCTATGGTCAGCTCAATTTGGTTTTGAAGACCCACAGTTATTCCGACTACTGTTATACGATTCGAGGTGACTAATCCTTTCCAATGTCTGGCTGAAGACTTTAAACTTAGCACTTCTTGGGAGGTAACCCATTCTCATGCAGCACGGTAATATCTCTCCTTAACTCTTTTGCTTCAAATGGTAACAGTTTATCCTTGTTCATGCTTTTAATTTCATCTTTAGAACATTGAGGACAATGTTAGATTTAAGTTTGGGGGTATGGGAAAAACTTTTTAGTTGCAATAAATAAACTCCAGAGCCTAGAAATTTATGCCTATTAAGGATGGCACTAACCAATCTAAGTGGATGGAAGCATTTTGGTTTTAGGAGTTGAGGAACCAATCTGAGTAGATGGAAACATCTATAAGAGTCTATTCGTAAAAGCACAGAGCTCGGGTGTTAGAAATAACATGATAGTTTCGCCATATCTCGTTGAGTCCTTTTCACTTCTGTTTTTATTTTCTTTTTAAAATATGTTTCTCTAAGTGATTAGGTGGGGCCCACGATTCAAGTTGTTACCACTGCTAGGGTGTAATAGAGTGATTGAG